>JAVIAB010000046.1:21040974-21263474 GCA_032433765.1 Megaustenia siamemsis
AAGAGGAAGACCAAGAAATTCTTGGAGAAAACAGATAGAAGCAGAGATGAAGATGATGAGGAAGACATGGAATGATCTTAAAAGAATGACAAGAAGCAGAAAGGCTTGGAAAGTGTTTGTTGAAGACCTATGCTCCACAGGGAGCTGAAAGGTAGAAGTAGAAGTTCACAAGCCTTTTTGTACGGAAGATGGGTATGGATGATGCACTTTCTACCTAAAGTCGAGATGGATTTCCAGCTTTCATATTCATATCTTAGCACTCGTATTAAACAGTGGTTGGACAATCAAGTTTTGTTTAAAATGTGAATGCTTCTATTAAGCTAATTAATCTTTGTCTTGTTATTTATTTGTTACATCAATAATCATGAAGAGATGTCCAAGTGGATTGCGCTGGTCATTTGTATTTCATTAACATGGAAACAAGAGCATTTCCTGGTAGGGGCAAAGACTTTTTCTCTTGGGAATTAAATGCAAAACTTAAAGGGTACTCTTATTCATGACTTGCCATGTGGCATTATTCCTAGCTCCTCATTTGGCAATCTTTCAAGCAGATCCCAGAAATTATTAATGTCATCATAGATCATTTTATTTTAATGGCAAGTAATTTTGAAAAGAAATATTTAAAGTTATATCATGTAGCAATTTTTTATTGCAGAAAAACTACTATAAACTCTCGAAGTTTTAAAAGCAGAAGTGGTCAATAGAAGAGTAAAAAACCACAAACCATACTCACATCGACGCCAGAAGGCAAATAAGAAAGGAAAGTAAGAAAGAAACAAACAAAATAATAATTAAAGCTGAACACTGACACTGATAGGAATGACAAAAAAAGTAATTTTAATGCCATGAAGAACATACTAACATCAAAACAATTACCTCCAGGGCTAAAACTAAGAATAGCAAAATGTTACATCTTAGTAGTATATCAGGAAGGATTTGATTAGCATTTGGCCCGTAAATTAACAAAGATATATAGTAGGCGCGCGGCGCGCCTAATGTACTGTAGGCGCAGGGGGAGTTAACCATACCATTGCGTGGCGGGATGTTGACCTCTAGTCCCAGTGACACCGGAAGTGACCTGCTTATGTCTGGTGTGTGCGGATTTTGGCGTTCTTGATATACTTGATCGTTAGTGACCGGTTAGTAGATTATACAACATCAATGAAAAAACATTAAATATAAAACAGAAAGCAAAAGATATACTTTATTCTTTTATTATCTCAATAGGTGTATAACATACAGTGGATATTATATAACATTACAAAAATATTCAGTACACAAAGTCAATATATAGTACAAGGATAACATTTATAGCTATGTAGTTGGGTGGCTGCTTAGCGTTGTGTCATAAATGAATCATAAGGGGTGAAACTTGTTAGAGATTACTGGTTAGTCTAAGTTGGTAATGTAAAGAGTTAAATATCTAGAGGTGTAGTCGAGACATTATCATCAGCTACCTTTCTTTTTATATAGAAATAGGAAAGAGCATTTCTTGTTTGACTGTACGAAAATATGGAATTATTTAAGACTTTGAAACCTACATTTTTCCCACCCTTGGCCTTTTGCGTGTCGAGAACCTCTAAAAACATATTTTTATCTAATTTGTTGTGCTGCTTGCTTAACCCTTTACAACTGATTTTATCGTAATCACCACTACAATGATACGTCTTACTACATAAGCTAACAAGAGCTGCCCCTTCGTACTCTAGTTTAAAAAGCCCGGGCGTTCGTTTGGTGTACGCTTTAACACCCTTACAGTTTATACAGTCTGTCTTGCTAGTATGTTCATCGCAGCGATGGTTGTATAGGGGTCGTCTAGTGTGTCGTGACGGATGTATGGAGGTCGTCTAGTGTGTCATGTTGGTTGTATGGAGGGCGTTTAGTGTGTCATGATGGGTGTATAGAGGTCGGCTAGTGTGTCGTGATGGGTGTATAGAGGTCGTCTAGCGTGTCATGTTGGTTGTATGGAGGGCGTTTAGTGTGTCATGATGGTTGTATAGGGGTCGTCTAGTGTGTCGTGATGGGTGTATAGAGGGTGTTTAGTGTATCATGATGGTTGTATAGGGGTCGTCTAGTGTGTCGTGACGGGTGTACGGATGTCGACTAGTGTGTCATGATGGGGGTATGGAGGTCGTTTAGTGTGTCGTGATGGGTGTGCGGAGGTCGTCTAGTGGGGTATGATGGTTGTATGGAGATCGGCTAGTATGTCGTGATGGGTGTATGGACGGCGTCTAGTGTGTCATGATGGGTGTATGGCTGTCGGCTAGTGTATCGTGATGGGTGTATGGAGGTCGTCTAGTGTGTCATGAGGGGTGTATGGAGGTCATCTAGTGTGGTATGAGGGGTGTATGGAGGTCATCTAGTGTGATATAAGGCTGTATGCCGGGCGTCTAGTGCGACATGAGGGCTGTATACCGGTCGCCTAGTGTGGCATGAGGGCTGTATGGCGGTTGTCTGGTATATCATACTTTAATCAACCAATAAGAAAAATGAAGGAACATTACACTCAACATTACTTATCTTAACTACTTTACATCAATACAGTTAATAACGTGTTATCGTTAAGGCTTACCATACTTTAAGAGAAAACATTCAAACTTACAGTATAAAATATAGTCTCAATCATCTACAATGAATATAACCTATTATCGATAAACCTTAACATACTTTAAGAGAAATCAAGCCAACTTACTGTGCAAAACTCCGCTAGAGCGAACAGTAACGTTCCTTGAATCAACCAAACTTATAACACAAAGTCTAGCATGAGACTAGTTTAAATATAGCCTGGTAGCAGATTTTAACCAATCAGCGAGTGAGTACGTCAACATCGCTTGATATCGGGATTAACCAATCAGAAAAGAGTATTAACATAGGAGGCGGGGCGAAGAAAAGACTGACAGGTGGATTAACCAATCAGAGAAGCGCGTTAGCCGAAGCGTAGGTAGTGGCTGTCGGGTCAGTGGTGGGGGGAAGAAAGGCGGGGTGGTGGATTACTTGAACTCATTTTGACCCCTGAACCAATTCCAGAAGAGTTCTATGACCTCATTTTGACCGCTGAAGGCTTTAATACCAGTGTTTCCCACGTCAACGAACGACATACATCATTAAAGGTGATTACTTCAACTCTTAGACTTTGGAGTTCCATATCTTTATCACTTCAACGAATGACAGACAACAGTAGAGATGATCATTTCAGGTAAGAAAACTTAGTTCCAAACCCTAAAATTTCGTCTCATACTCACAAAGTTGAACACGAACTCTACAAATTTAGGCCCAAAGTTGTAATTGTTAGACACGAAAGTCGTAAATGTTATATGCAAAGTCCAAAAGTTTGTCAAAAAGACAACCCAAACTCAAAATAGTTAGACACAAATCCCAAAAATTTATATGCAAAGTCCAAAAGTTTGTCAAAAAGACAACCTGAACTCAAAATAGTTAGACACGAAAGGTCAAAAAAGTATATGCAAAGTCCAAAAGTTTGTCAAAAAGACAACCCAAACTCAAAATAGTTAGACACAAATCACAAAAATTTATATGCAAAGTCCAAAAGTTTGTCAAAAAGACAACCTAAACTCAAAATAGTTAGACACGAAAGGTCAAAAAAGTATATGCAAAGTCCAAACGGTTACTCCAAAAGACAACTAATGTAACACTTAACCCCAAAATTTCGTCGCATAACCAAACAGTTGAACTCAAAAGCCTAAAAATTTAGTCCCAAAGTGATACTAGTTCGACACGAAAGACCAAATAGTTATATTCAAAGTCCAAAAGTTTGTCAAAAAGACAACCTTATCTCAAAATAGTTAGACACGAAAGGTCAAAAAAGTATATGCAAAGTCCAAAAGGTTACTCCAAAAGACAACTAATGTAACACTTAATCCCAAAATTTCATCTCATAACCAAACAGTTGAACTCAAAAAATTTAGTCCCAAAGTCGTAATTGTTCGACACGAAAGTCGTAAATGTTATATGCAAAGTCCAAAAGTTTGTCAAAAAGACAACCTAAACTCAAAATAGTTAGACACGAAAGGTCAAAAAAGTATATGCAAAGTCCAAAAGGTTACTCCAAAAGACAACTAATGTAACACTTAATCCCAAAATTTCATCTCATAACCAAACAGTTGAACTCAAAAGCCTAAAAATTTAGTCCCAAAGTGATACTAGTTCGACACGAAAGTCGTAAATGTTATATGCAAAGTCCAAAAGTTTGTCAAAAAGACAACCTAAACTCAAAATAGTTAGACACGAAAGGTCAAAAAAGTATATGCAAAGTCCAAAAGGTTACTCCAAAAGACAACTAATGTAACACTTAATCCCAAAATTTCATCTCATAACCAAACAGTTGAACTCAAAAGCCTAAAAATTTAGTCCCAAAGTGATACTAGTTCGACACGAAAGTCGTAAATGTTATATGCAAAGTCCAAAAGTTTGTCAAAAAGACAACCTAAACTCAAAATAGTTAGACACGAAAGGTCAAAAAAGTATATGCAAAGTCCAAAAGGTTATTCCAAAAGACAACTAATGTAACACTTAATCCCAAAATTTCATCTCATAACCAAACAGTTGAACTCAAAAGCCTAAAAATTTAGTCCCAAAGTGATACTAGTTCGACACGAAAGTCGTAAATGTTATATGCAAAGTCCAAAAGTTTGTCAAAAAGACAACCTAAACTCAAAATAGTTAGACACGAAAGGTCAAAAAAGTATATGCAAAGTCCAAAAGGTTACTCCAAAAGACAACTAATGTAACACTTAACCCCAAAATTTCGTCTCATAACCAAAAAGTTGAACTCAAAACCCTAAAAAGTGTCCACTTATCAACCAAAGTCTTTAATACAGCTGAGAAAACCCTAATAAATAAGTACAATTTACTAAAAATATTGCACTTGATGATAGCTGCGACTGTGTCTAAATCATTATTGAAAATATTCATAGAACTCTAGTAAAAACCAAACACCCTAAAACACTACATTGAAAGAATGAACTTAAAGTTCACGCCCCTGTCACAACTCTGCTAAGAAAAGTACTGCAAAGCATGAAAGTTATGGACCCTGCTATAACTCTACTAAACGAAAGTATTACCAAACACGTAGGTTACACTCCTACCATAACCCACTAAGAAAAACAAGATTTTGCTTAAAATACCACATTTATGATTGTTACGCCCCTTGACCCTTTATGAGGGGACGCCCATGAAACTGTTAAAGATAGTAAATTTACACGCTAGGGTTACTCCAAACTTTACATTAGACATCCCTGTATCAAGAATTTACTTAAAAACACATTTATGATTGTTACGCCCCTTGTCCCTTTATGAGGGGACGCCCATGAAACTGTCAGAAATAGTAAATTTACACGCTAGGGTTACTCCAAACTTTATATTAAACATCCCTGTATCAAGAATTTACTTAAAAACACATTTATGATTGTTACGCCCCTTGTCCCTTTATGAGGGGACGCCCATGAAACTGTCAGAAATAGTAAATTTACACGCTAGGGTTACTCCAAACTTTACATTAGACATCCCCATAGCAAAAATTTACTTAAAAATCACTTTTATGGTTGCTACGCCCCTTGACCCTTTATGAGGGGACGCCCATGAAACTGTTAAAGATAGTAAATTTAACCGCTAGACATACCCCAAACTTTATATTAAACATCCCTGTATCAAGAATTTACTTAAAAACACATTTATGATTGTTACGCCCCTTGACCCTTTATGAGGGGTACGCCTATGAAACTGTTACAGATAGTAAATTTAACATCTAGACATACCACAAACTTTATATTAAGCATCCCCGTATCAAGAATGTCCATAAAAACAACTTTTGAAATTACTACCCCTGTACCCATTTTTGGCGGTTACGCCCATGAAACTGTTACAAATAGTAAATTTAACATCTAGACATACCCCAAACTTTATAATAAACATCCCCGTATCAAGAATTTCTATAAAAAGCACTTTTGAAATTACTACCCCTGTACCCATTTTTGGCGGTTACGCCCATGAAACTGTTAAAAAATAGTAAATTTAACATCTAGACATACCCCAAACTTTATATTAAGCATCTCCGTATCAAGAATTTACATAAAAACAACTTTTGAAATTACTACCCCTGTACCCATTTTTTAGCGGTTACACCCATGAAACTGTTAAAAATAGTAAATTTAACATCTAGACATACCCCAAACTTTATATTAAACATCTCCGTATCAAGAATTTACATAAATACAACTTTTGAAATTACTACCCCCGTACCCATTTTTGGCGGCTACGCCCATGAAACTGTTAAAAATAGTAAATTTAACATCTAAACATACCCCAAACTTTATAATAAACATCCCCGTATCAAGAATTTCCATAAAAACAACTTTTGAAATTACTACCCCTGTACCCATTTTTGGCGGTTACGCCCATGAAACTGTTAAAAATAGTCAATTTAACATCTAGACATACCCCAAACTTTATAATAAACATCCCCGTATCAAGAATTTCCATAAAAACAACTTTTGAAATTACTACCCCTGTACCCATTTTTGGCGGTTACACCCATGAAACTGTTAAAAATAGTCAATTTAACAGCTAGACATACCCCAAACTTTATAATAAACATCCCCGTATCAAGAATTTCCATATAAACAACTTTTGAAATTACTACCCCTGTACCCATTTTTAGCGGTTACGCCCTTGAAATCGATAAAAAATTGAAATTTAACCTATTGGAATACCTCAAACATAATATTTGACACGCCCATGTATCAAATTTGCCTGAAAAATCAACCAAAAATTAGTAGTATACAATGACACTTAGGATGGATAGACTATAAGGAAAAATGAAGACTCTCATATAAGGAAAAAAAAATCTGCGTTGATCTGCCGGTAGACTATTTATATAAGAAAAAACAACCCGGCTGCAGCGATTTGGCTGCAGATGGAAGCACATTCTGCAGGTAGACTATTTATATAAGAAAAAACAACCCGGCTGCAGCGATTTGGCTGCAGATGGCCGCACTTTCCACGGTCCTAATTGACATTGTATACTACTAATTTTTGGTTGATTTTTCAGGCAAATTTGATACATGGGCGTGTCAAATATTATGTTTGAGGTATACCAATAGGTTAAATTTCAATTTTTTATCGATTTCAAGGGCGTAACCGCTAAAAATGGGTACAGGGGTAGTAATTTCAAAAGTTGTTTATATGGAAATTCTTGATACGGGGATGTTTATTATAAAGTTTGGGGTATGTCTAGCTGTTAAATTGACTATTTTTAACAGTTTCATGGGTGTAACCGCCAAAAATGGGTACAGGGGTAGTAATTTCAAAAGTTGTTTTTATGGAAATTCTTGATACGGGGATGTTTATTATAAAGTTTGGGGTATGTCTAGATGTTAAATTGACTATTTTTAACAGTTTCATGGGCGTAACCGCCAAAAATGGGTACAGGGGTAGTAATTTCAAAAGTTGTTTTTATGGAAATTCTTGATACGGGGATGTTTATTATAAAGTTTGGGGTATGTTTAGATGTTAAATTTACTATTTTTAACAGTTTCATGGGCGTAGCCGCCAAAAATGGGTACGGGGGTAGTAATTTCAAAAGTTGTATTTATGTAAATTCTTGATACGGAGATGTTTAATATAAAGTTTGGGGTATGTCTAGATGTTAAATTTACTATTTTTAACAGTTTCATGGGTGTAACCGCTAAAAAATGGGTACAGGGGTAGTAATTTCAAAAGTTGTTTTTATGTAAATTCTTGATACGGAGATGCTTAATATAAAGTTTGGGGTATGTCTAGATGTTAAATTTACTATTTTTTAACAGTTTCATGGGCGTAACCGCCAAAAATGGGTACAGGGGTAGTAATTTCAAAAGTGCTTTTTATAGAAATTCTTGATACGGGGATGTTTATTATAAAGTTTGGGGTATGTCTAGATGTTAAATTTACTATTTGTAACAGTTTCATGGGCGTAACCGCCAAAAATGGGTACAGGGGTAGTAATTTCAAAAGTTGTTTTTATGGAAATTCTTGATACGGGGATGCTTAATATAAAGTTTGTGGTATGTCTAGATGTTAAATTTACTATCTGTAACAGTTTCATAGGCGTACCCCTCATAAAGGGTCAAGGGGCGTAACAATCATAAATGTGTTTTTAAGTAAATTCTTGATACAGGGATGTTTAATATAAAGTTTGGGGTATGTCTAGCGGTTAAATTTACTATCTTTAACAGTTTCATGGGCGTCCCCTCATAAAGGGTCAAGGGGCGTAGCAACCATAAAAGTGATTTTTAAGTAAATTTTTGCTATGGGGATGTCTAATGTAAAGTTTGGAGTAACCCTAGCGTGTAAATTTACTATTTCTGACAGTTTCATGGGCGTCCCCTCATAAAGGGACAAGGGGCGTAACAATCATAAATGTGTTTTTAAGTAAATTCTTGATACAGGGATGTTTAATATAAAGTTTGGAGTAACCCTAGCGTGTAAATTTACTATTTCTGACAGTTTCATGGGCGTCCCCTCATAAAGGGACAAGGGGCGTAACAATCATAAATGTGTTTTTAAGTAAATTCTTGATACAGGGATGTCTAATGTAAAGTTTGGAGTAACCCTAGCGTGTAAATTTACTATCTTTAACAGTTTCATGGGCGTCCCCTCATAAAGGGTCAAGGGGCGTAACAATCATAAATGTGGTATTTTAAGCAAAATCTTGTTTTTCTTAGTGGGTTATGGTAGGAGTGTAACCTACGTGTTTGGTAATACTTTCGTTTAGTAGAGTTATAGCAGGGTCCATAACTTTCATGCTTTGCAGTACTTTTCTTAGCAGAGTTGTGACAGGGGCGTGAACTTTAAGTTCATTCTTTCAATGTAGTGTTTTAGGGTGTTTGGTTTTTACTAGAGTTCTATGAATATTTTCAATAATGATTTAGACACAGTCGCAGCTATCATCAAGTGCAATATTTTTAGTAAATTGTACTTATTTATTAGGGTTTTCTCAGCTGTATTAAAGACTTTGGTTGATAAGTGGACACTTTTTAGGGTTTTGAGTTCAACTTTTTGGTTATGAGACGAAATTTTGGGGTTAAGTGTTACATTAGTTGTCTTTTGGAGTAACCTTTTGGACTTTGCATATACTTTTTTGACCTTTCGTGTCTAACTATTTTGAGTTTAGGTTGTCTTTTTGACAAACTTTTGGACTTTGCATATAACATTTACGACTTTCGTGTCGAACTAGTATCACTTTGGGACTAAATTTTTAGGCTTTTGAGTTCAACTGTTTGGTTATGAGATGAAATTTTGGGATTAAGTGTTACATTAGTTGTCTTTTGGAGTAACCTTTTGGACTTTGCATATACTTTTTTGACCTTTCGTGTCTAACTATTTTGAGTTTAGGTTGTCTTTTTGACAAACTTTTGGACTTTGCATATAACATTTACGACTTTCGTGTCGAACTAGTATCACTTTGGGACTAAATTTTTAGGCTTTTGAGTTCAACTGTTTGGTTATGAGATGAAATTTTGGGATTAAGTGTTACATTAGTTGTCTTTTGGAGTAACCTTTTGGACTTTGCATATACTTTTTTGACCTTTCGTGTCTAACTATTTTGAGTTTAGGTTGTCTTTTTGACAAACTTTTGGACTTTGCATATAACATTTACGACTTTCGTGTCGAACTAGTATCACTTTGGGACTAAATTTTTAGGCTTTTGAGTTCAACTGTTTGGTTATGAGATGAAATTTTGGGATTAAGTGTTACATTAGTTGTCTTTTGGAGTAACCTTTTGGACTTTGCATATACTTTTTTGACCTTTCGTGTCTAACTATTTTGAGTTTAGGTTGTCTTTTTGACAAACTTTTGGACTTTGCATATAACATTTACGACTTTCGTGTCGAACAATTACGACTTTGGGACTAAATTTTTTGAGTTCAACTGTTTGGTTATGAGATGAAATTTTGGGATTAAGTGTTACATTAGTTGTCTTTTGGAGTAACCTTTTGGACTTTGCATATACTTTTTTGACCTTTCGTGTCTAACTATTTTGAGATAAGGTTGTCTTTTTGACAAACTTTTGGACTTTGAATATAACTATTTGGTCTTTCGTGTCGAACTAGTATCACTTTGGGACTAAATTTTTAGGCTTTTGAGTTCAACTGTTTGGTTATGCGACGAAATTTTGGGGTTAAGTGTTACATTAGTTGTCTTTTGGAGTAACCGTTTGGACTTTGCATATACTTTTTTGACCTTTCGTGTCTAACTATTTTGAGTTTAGGTTGTCTTTTTGACAAACTTTTGGACTTTGCATATAAATTTTTGTGATTTGTGTCTAACTATTTTGAGTTTGGGTTGTCTTTTTGACAAACTTTTGGACTTTGCATATACTTTTTTGACCTTTCGTGTCTAACTATTTTGAGTTCAGGTTGTCTTTTTGACAAACTTTTGGACTTTGCATATAAATTTTTGGGATTTGTGTCTAACTATTTTGAGTTTGGGTTGTCTTTTTGACAAACTTTTGGACTTTGCATATAACATTTACGACTTTCGTGTCTAACAATTACAACTTTGGGCCTAAATTTGTAGAGTTCGTGTTCAACTTTGTGAGTATGAGACGAAATTTTAGGGTTTGGAACTAAGTTTTCTTACCTGAAATGATCATCTCTACTGTTGTCTGTCATTCGTTGAAGTGATAAAGATATGGAACTCCAAAGTCTAAGAGTTGAAGTAATCACCTTTAATGATGTATGTCGTTCGTTGACGTGGGAAACACTGGTATTAAAGCCTTCAGCGGTCAAAATGAGGTCATAGAACTCTTCTGGAATTGGTTCAGGGGTCAAAATGAGTTCAAGTAATCCACCACCCCGCCTTTCTTCCCCCACCACTGACCCGACAGCCACTACCTACGCTTCGGCTAACGCGCTTCTCTGATTGGTTAATCCACCTGTCAGTCATTTCTTCTCCCCGCCTCCTATGTTAATACTCTTTTCTGATTGGTTAATCCCGATATCAAGCGATGTTGACGTACTCACTCGCTGATTGGTTAAAATCTGCTACCAGGCTATATTTAAACTAGTCTCATGCGAGACTTTGTGTTATAAGTTTGGTTGATTCAAGGAACGTTACTGTTCGCTCTAGCGGAGTTTTGCACAGTAAGTTGGCTTGATTTCTCTTAAAGTATGTTAAGGTTTATCGATAATAGGTTATATTCATTGTAGATGATTGAGACTATATTTTATACTGTAAGTTTGAATGTTTTCTCTTAAAGTATGGTAAGCCTTAACGATAACACGTTATTAACTGTATTGATGTAAAGTAGTTAAGATAAGTAATGTTGAGTGTAATGTTCCTTCATTTTTCTTATTGGTTGATTAAAGTATGATATACCAGACAACCGCCATACAGCCCTCATGCCACACTAGGCGACCGGTATACAGCCCTCATGTCGCACTAGACGCCCGGCATACAGCCTTATATCACACTAGATGACCTCCATACACCCCTCATACCACACTAGATGACCTCCATACACCCCTCATGACACACTAGACGACCTCCATACACCCATCACGATACACTAGCCGACAGCCATACACCCATCATGACACACTAGACGCCGTCCATACACCCATCACGACATACTAGCCGATCTCCATACAACCATCATACCCCACTAGACGACCTCCGCACACCCATCACGACACACTAAACGACCTCCATACCCCCATCATGACACACTAGTCGACATCCGTACACCCGTCACGACACACTAGACGACCCCTATACAACCATCATGATACACTAAACACCCTCTATACACCCATCACGACACACTAGACGACCCCTATACAACCATCATGACACACTAAACGCCCTCCATACAACCAACATGACACGCTAGACGACCTCTATACACCCATCATGACACACTAGCCGACCTCTATACACCCATCATGACACACTAAACGCCCTCCATACAACCAACATGACACACTAGACGACCTCCATACATCCGTCACGACACACTAGACGACCCCTATACAACCATCGCTGCGATGAACATACTAGCAAGACAGACTGTATAAACTGTAAGGGTGTTAAAGCGTACACCAAACGAACGCCCGGGCTTTTTAAACTAGAGTACGAAGGGGCAGCTCTTGTTAGCTTATGTAGTAAGACGTATCATTGTAGTGGTGATTACGATAAAATCAGTTGTAAAGGGTTAAGCAAGCAGCACAACAAATTAGATAAAAATATGTTTTTAGAGGTTCTCGACACGCAAAAGGCCAAGGGTGGGAAAAATGTAGGTTTCAAAGTCTTAAATAATTCCATATTTTCGTACAGTCAAACAAGAAATGCTCTTTCCTATTTCTATATAAAAAGAAAGGTAGCTGATGATAATGTCTCGACTACACCTCTAGATATTTAACTCTTTACATTACCAACTTAGACTAACCAGTAATCTCTAACAAGTTTCACCCCTTATGATTCATTTATGACACAACGCTAAGCAGCCACCCAACTACATAGCTATAAATGTTATCCTTGTACTATATATTGACTTTGTGTACTGAATATTTTTGTAATGTTATATAATATCCACTGTATGTTATACACCTATTGAGATAATAAAAGAATAAAGTATATCTTTTGCTTTCTGTTTTATATTTAATGTTTTTTCATTGATGTTGTATAATCTACTAACCGGTCACTAACGATCAAGTATATCAAGAACGCCAAAATCCGCACACACCAGACATAAGCAGGTCACTTCCGGTGTCACTGGGACTAGAGGTCAACATCCCGCCACGCAATGGTATGGTTAACTCCCCCTGCGCCTACAGTACATTAGGCGCGCCGCGCGCCTACTATATATCTTTGTTAATTTACGGGCCAAATGCTAATCAAATCCTTCCTGATATACTACTCATCTTCTCAACATTCCTATATGGTACAGAAACATGGACATTACACACAAAAAAAACAGAACAGAGAATTGAAGCCTTTGAAATGTGGATATATAGAAGAATAGGTAGAATTGGATGGAAAGAAAAGAAAACAAACGATGAAGTCTTAAAACAACTAAAAATGAAAAGATAACTACTAAGCACAATTCAAACAAGACAAGTGCGATTTTTGGACCATGTTAAAAGACACAACAGCCTACTAAAGTAATCCTGGGGGAGGAAAGGGGGGGGGGAAATACAAGGTAAAAGAGGTAGAGGCAGACCAAAACTAACATAGACGAGTAACATCAAAAGATGGACAAACCAGCCTATGACAACCTGCACCATCAAAGCAAGAGACAGAGCAGAATGGCGCTCCATGGTAGCCAACCTTCGTTGCGGAGACGGCACTCGATGATGATGATGATGAACAACGACGGGTAATGTGGATGATTATATAAACCATTTACACTGTGGGTAATGTGGATTATTATATAAACTATTTACAATGTGGGTAATTTGGATGATTTTATAAACTATTTACAATGTGGGTAATGTGGATGATTATATAAACTATTTCAAATTTCAGAGGTGTGATAAAAATGTATCATATAAATGGGAATTGAGTACTTTAACTTCACAATATATATAATATATAATATGGGAATTGAGTACTTTATTTTAACTTCACAAAACTTTGTTTTCTTTATACACCCTGGAAATGAAGATGCAGAGTACATTGTGTCACTGTTTACAATTTGTTTACGTTTTTTAACCTTACAGTGACAATTATCGAGATCAATCACAGTATTTTTTTAATGTGTTGTCTACTCTTTTAAAACCACACACGCTGAGATAAGCTGAATCTTCTACTGAAGGGTCAATCGTAAAAAAGGTGGAGTTGGGTTTTGGTGGTATTTGCTGATTGTGGTGCCAGCATTTAGCCGGGAATTTTTTACTGCTATCAACAAATGTGCAACACATCTCATGAAATTAAACAGCAATAATTGGCAGAGCTTTGAGAGTGCCACCGCTATAATGCTCCACTTACTACCTTCAAGGTGCAAGCATCTAATGTTCTATTCTAATCTATTCTTTTGATGAAATCAGTTTCATTGCAATAGTTGCTGGGGCAATCTCATGTCCACTCCACATCATTTCTAAAAGCGTATGTAGGTAGACTGTTCCTGTATGATGTTGATGGCAGGTAAATCTGTTTTCCCACTAAGATCTAAATATCAACCAGACCTCTTCAATATATACATCATTGTCTTACCCATCACCCTCCACTTTTCTTAAGGAAAGAAGAACAAATGTGTCCTGTTTGTCCTGAGTAAAGCCACACTCAGTGCCAGAGTTCCCAGCAATAATATCGGCTATATCATTGCCATGTACATCAGCGTGCCATGGACATTACACCCAGGTTAACGCACTCACTGTAGAGTTATTGAGGAGCTGTCTCCACTTCTGCCACAGAAAATGCCTGTCAATCCTCCGTAGCATATTTGGCGAATCAGTCACAAAGTTTCCGTTATCCACGTTCTATGAAAACAGCCAAATTATCACGGTCATAGATGTTTTTTTTCTGCATTCTCAAGCTGGACACCTTATTACTAGAACTGACACATTTCCTTAACAGTTATCTGTCATGTTGGTATGACCCAGAACTTCAACTGCTGCGATGAAACAGAACCATCCGTGTAGGTGATGGAGTCTTGAGGTGAACTCCGTATGCCCAACTACATCACTCTCTGCCGAGTTGAATGATTACTTTGGTTAGCTTCCCTTTAGCTGTTAGTTCTACCCAAACCTTGCCAATTTTAACGTCATCCAGATCACGTACTCTCCCTATGGACTCCTCTGGCTCAGTCATCAAGTATTTTCCACGCAGAAGGTGCCTGCCGATGGTCGCACCCAACTTTGAATGAAAGAGATGATTTATGTTTCTAACCATATTCAAATAGGCTCGAACCTGAGCATAATTATGTCACACCCTAAAGTTCGGTAAATCGAGTAGGTATCGTATTGTATAGGGTGTTTATAAAGTCTCACTACACTTGGTATCTAGGTCAATTTGAAAAAAATGTTTATGACGTCATAAACATTTTTTTTTCAAATTGACCTAGATACCAAGTGTAGTGAGACTTTATAAACACCCTGTATTAGTAGATGTATCTGGTGCATCCCAGCAATGTCCATAAACCCTTGTTAGTCTAAACAAGACAGACTGGTGTAGTGTCAAGGTGTTATGTCAAAAAGTGCATAGGTAAAAAGTTGAGGAAAATGCCAACATTAAAAAAAAAATTGATAATAAATAAAAATTTGTAAATTAAAAAATGTTTATAAATTAATTAAATAATAAATAATGCGAAACTTAGCTGAGACTATAAATTGTCATTTTTAGTCTCTTTTAATGTAGTACATAATAGTAAAAGAAAGCAACAAAAAAGGTCGCAGTCTGAATAGTAAGAAAACAAAGTAATGGTCATATCAAAGAAACAATCATCACCATCAGGCAGCATAAAAATAAACAGGACAAAGATGAAACAAGTGCAACGCGTCAAATATTTGGGCACAATAATAACATCAGATGGAAGATGAACCACAGAAAAAAAAAGCAGAATAACTCGGGCCAAAATAGCATTTCAGAAAATGAAAAATATCGTATGCAACAAATCTATGTCAATAGAAGTGAAAAAGAGAGTTCATCGGTGCTATACAGAACCAATTCTGACCTATGGAAGCGAATCATGGACAGTAGACGAACAAATGAAAAGATGATTAGAGGCCACAGAGATGGGATTTCTCAGAAGAATGTTGAAAGTTCCCTGGACAGCTAAAAAGACCAATGGGGAAATTCTCAAAGAGGCCAACACAAAAAGGGAACTCATAAAAACATCAGAAAGAAACAATCAAAATTTTTTTCGAGCACATCATGAGAAGAGGAAATTCGAAATACTTGGTTACTACTGGCATGATAAAAGGAAAAAGAGATCGGGGGCGACAAAGAGAGAAAATACTGGATAGCTTGGTGTCATGCATGGAAAACAGTCAACAACAGAACTGATACGATGCACTGTGGATAGAAGATTGTGGAAGGACATGATCGTCAATGTCAACCGGTAAGGTACATGATGATGATGATGAACGTAGTGCATCTCCCTCTTATTTTATCATTCTTTCCTTATCCCACTTTTTATCTCTCACTATTACCGCTCATCCTAGATGTAATAGAGTTTATCTTTATTCCGTTTGTGTTGTTCTTGTTCTCTGAAGAACGCAGCATGTTGGCCGAAACGTCAGTATTTTGTTGTGTTACTTTTTCTGTAAAGCTGTCACCATACCTTGTAGTGTAGAATTGAACATTATACCTCGTCACTTGCTCCTTGCTACCAGCTATACCGCAGCACTGCAATTATTTGTCTGTTCCCTACTTGATGACACACAACCACTATCTTGTTCTTATGACCAGATAATAATAAAAACTCTTCCGCTGATCAAAAACACAACATGGACAAGTACAATAATATCGCTATAGAACATTATCTACAACATCAGTTATTACCGTCACATAAACTTGCATCACTTGAATCGAGCACATAGCCGGGCTTACAAGTGCATGTTGCTGGATCCCTTGGGTTGGTACAATTTGAAGTTTGAGCATTAGTAGGTCTGGCTGAAGAAATGTTTTAAAATATGTGTTAAAATGTCAAGACAAAAGTGAACAATGTTGATATATAAAATTGATTAAATGGAAATCAGATCAAATAAAAAAAGACATATCTTAACATCACTAACTCGTAGCTAGGGTTTGTGGGGTATAGGGGAGGGATGGACTTAGAGTCTGTCTGTTTGTCTGTATGTCTGTCTGTTTCTATGTCTATTTGTCTGTCTGCCAATGTCTGTCTGTTTGTCTGTTTGTCAAAAAGTGAATAAAGATAGTGAAAGACAAAAGTGAATAATGTTGAAAAGTAAGATTGATTAAATGAAAATAAGATTGATTAAATGAAAATAAGATTGATTAAATGAAAGTAAGATTGATTAAATAAAATAAGATTGATTAAATGAAAATAAGATTGATTAAAGGAAAATTAGATTGATTAAATGAAAATAAGATTGATTAAAGGAAAATAAGATTGATTAAATGAAAGTAAGATTGATTAAATAAAATAAGATTAATAAGAAAAAAACTATCATAACAGTATTAACTCCTAACGTCTGTTGGGGGTTTGAAAATGCTTATAATCTATTTATCTATCCATCTCTCCGTCCGTCTGTCTATCTCTCTGTCTGTCTATCTATCTCAAAAGATGGATAAGCAAAATATAAAATGTCACACAAGGTGTGATTTGTGAGGCTTCACAAAGAACATTGTCAAGAAGACTCCACTTTCCCTCTCGATAGAGCAAAACAAAGAAAAAGGAAGACAAGAAATAATGTCTTTATTGAGACGTTATCTAAATTCATTCCTTATCAATAAATGGTCAAAGTGGGAAGACAGAAACGAAAATGTTTAACTAGACATGATTTATTTTGTTAAAGATCCAGAGGCGTTGTGTCACTTGGAGGAGAATATTTGTTTGTCTTTTGGGTGAAATGAAAGAAGTCGAAGGTCATTGATATATTTGAATGTTACAGAACAAGCAACCAAACTGAGAAGGGGGTGATCTAAAACGTGTCATTTCTGAGAAAGTTTTGATGACAATCTAATATTGTTACCACTTACTTGAATGACATGTCTTGCCATCCGGGTTAAGAGCATAGCCCTGTACACAGCCACAAGAATAGCTGCCAGGATGATTGAGACACACTATTTCACAATCATTTGGATGTGGGAACTCACACTCGTCAATGTCTGAGGAAAGTGAGAGAAGGAAATGTGAATACTTTAAAGTTAGATACCACTATCAGGTCAACTCTACAAAAGCATCACGTGACAATGGTTGAAGCTGTCAGGTTGTGAGAGCTAGAACTTTATCTCTCTCTCAACGTCTAAAAGAGTATGAGAGGTAAAAAACGAATATTGAACATTAGTCTTTCCTGACACATTTACCCATAACCGATCGGATCAAAATCTGTCTCACCACAAATTCTTTCTCTTCATTTAGTCAAAGTTGACCATAGTTGCTCTCATCTAGTTGTTGGTCTGTTCTCGGTCTTCTCTCATTACAATGTTTGTCTAAGAATTAAGGAAAGACCATGTTAAATACAATGTTCCTATCCTCTAATTAGGCCAACGGTTCTTTGAAGAGCTTCTACGGTTTTTCTTTCTCTCCTCACAAAGAACATGTCTGTCAAATCTTTAGTTTATTGTATACGTGATAGTTAAGTCTGCAGTAGTCAGATTTTACTCTGTAAATAATTGTCCGGTATCCTATGATATTGAGTAATATATCACAGTTACATTGGACTTTTGGTGCTTGTAGCCAATGTATGGTGGAAACAAATATTTGGAAATTTTCTCCAACAGTGGACAAAAAAATAAAAAATATAGCTATAATATTTATTTCTAGAGCAATTAAAATAATAATGCCTTCTATTTTTCTGCATTTTCTTGACTGAAACTTTATTTTTTCATCTGATTTACTATAAATCACAGATCTATTTAAATATCAACATTCTTTAAACATGACTTTGCTATCCTGGCCTAACCATAACATTGAAATCATAAATAAAAACAGTAACAAAGTATTACATCAGCGCTGGGATATCTCTCAGTAGCGTCATTATTCATTTGGATGAGTTATCACTTAGGCTCTGTTCGATGTTGGCAGCTGCTATGACCTTCAAGGCGGTTAATCCTTTGTGGGCTTTTGTTATCACATGGTTGACGTGGTCCCTAAAACACAGGCTGCGATCAAACTTAACTCCGAGGTATGTCATCAACTTGTCCCTGGTCACCTCATCAGCTCCCATTCGTACTACCGATGTGGTCGTATTAACGATATGATTGTTAAGGGAGAACCATGCAACTGATGCTTTATTATTAACCAAGGCACCTGAAACCCCACACCAGGAAGAAATGCGATCGAGTTCGTCTTGCATTGTGGGGGCGATTCCCCGTGTGTCTCTTCCCTGTCGATATACCAAAATATCATCAGCAAAAGTCATAGTTCTTCCCCTCCCATCCAGCTGTTGTTCCGTGATCGTTATTGTGTACACGTTAAATAGAACTGGTGACAATGGTGAACCTTGTCACAAATGGATGTTGGCTCGGAAGACCAACTTCCACATCTGAGTATCACTTCCCTCTGAAACAGTTCTGCAGCGATCCATTTAATGAGGCAGAGGTGCACCGCCAGTTTGAGGAGCATGTGCATGAGATATTCAAATGGTACTCTATTGTATTCATCCTCCAGATGAAAGCTGCAGCACATGTCTCCTATCGTTTGTGAAAGTCTTCGAAGACGTCATAGGTTATGACTGTCGCATTGAGCCATGTCTCTTTGTTGCATCTATAACCTCCAAGTACAGAGTTTAGTGCATTCCACTCATTATTAATTGATATTTGATGGAACTGGTTTCAATGTGTGACACAACAAACACAAAAAGTAACATTATTTGTAACTGATTTAAACATTTATGTATGCATTACATTTGAGTAGTTAATGCTCGTAACAAAGGGATAGAAGATTTACAATTCTGAGAGTAGGGATATTCAACTTTTACCCACAAAAGTTTGTAAATTATAAGAAACAACTTCTTCTAATTACTTTGAATTTATAATAAAAACATGTTTGCGTATTTTATCTTCCTGGATAGACATAAATAAGCAAATGAAATAAAGTATCAACGACAAACAATTGTATCTTCTTCTTCTATTCCTCTTCTATCCTTCCTCTGCTGCCGTTGACGTCGAGGGGAGAAACAATCTGCGATTCTTTGTTCTTCTGTTGGCCTCTTCTGATGTTATTCCTCCTAGTGACTCTAGTATTCCCTTTATCCATCTTTTTCTTGGTCTTCCTCTTAATCTGGCGTTTTCGTAGCGTTTATTTAAGGCTCTTTGAGTCATTGTTAGTTCTTTTTGTCTTGTTATGTGGCCGAACGAATTTATCTGTTGTTTCTTTATGTAATCGATGGCTGGTTTAATTTCGAGTTTCTTCCTCAGGTCAGTGTTTCTTACTCTGTCCCTTAAGCTGTTTCCTGTCATTCTTCTGACACATTTCATTTCGGTGGTCGTTATCTTTCTTATTGTTCTAGAGTCCAGCGTCCAATTCTGGCACTGATAGCACAGAGTTGGTAGAAAAATACCCTTTTTGCTTCCGTAGTTATTGCTTTGTTTTTCAATAGTGTTGATACTTGGCCTATAACTTGGCTTGCTTTATTACACCTTACATCTATCTCTGTCTCTTGGTTATTGTCTTGTGTTAACGTGCTACCCAGATATTTAAAATTGTCTACTTGCTTCAAAGTTGTATTATCTATTATGATGTTTAGTTTTTCTTTCAACAATTGTATAGAGAACACAAAAGAATTAATAAAAATGTAATAATAAATTGTAACAACCCTAGAGACAAAACAAGCAACACAAATTTCAATCCAGCATTGACCTAACAATACAAAAGCTGAGCATTAGAGTAAAGAGTAATCAAGAAAAATAACCACCATCAAAATGAAATGTACTGGACGCATGACAGGAAATTGCCTGAGAAAAGTGAAGTGACAAATTAAGAAAAAGGCTAGGAATCATTTTTCAGGAATAATCATTGAATACATACAGAAAGAATAGATACAATGGTTTGACAAAGAAAGAATAGATACAATGGTTTGACAAAGAACGAATACATACAATGGTTTGACAAAGAAAGAATAGATACAATGGTTTGGCAAAGAAAGAATAGATACAATGGTTTGATAAAGAAAGAATAGATACAATGGTTTGACAAAGAAAGAATATAGATACAATGGTTTGATAAAGAAAGAATAGATACAATGGTTTGACAATGAAAGAATAGATACAATGGTTTGATAAAGAAAGAATAGATACAATGGTTTGATAAAGAAAGAATAGATACAATGGTTTGATAAAGAAAGAAAAGATACAATGGTTTGACAAAGAAAGAATAGATACAATGGTTTGATAAAGAAAGAATAGATACAATGGTTTGACAAAGAAAGAAAAGATACAATGGTTTGACAAAGAAAGAATAGATACAATGGTTTGACAAAGAAAGAAAAGATACAATGTTTGACAAAGAAAGAATAGATACAATGGTTTGACAAAGAAAGAATAGATACAATGGTTTGACAAAGAAAGAATAGATACAATGGTTTGACAAAGAAAGAATAGATACAATGGTTTGACACCTGATAAGTCAGAAAGAGCAAAATTTGACGCAATGAGTGATCAACACAAACTATAACAACATCGCATCCAACAGCCAACTACCCAAAAAAAATGTGATTTGATGGAATATTCGAAAAACTAGGAATTGTAACATCAGGTGATGCTGAAAGAAGAGAAAATTACTTCAATATATATCTCCATTTGATGCTGAAAGACAAGCGAGGAAGGATAGTAAAAACACAAAAATCAAAATTAATCAAGTATTTAGCAGATTGCATTAACTCCCTCACATGTAGTGATCAAAATGATAAATCGTGAAACATTTTATTAAAGAATTGTAATATATATTCTGATAATATTTTCATTATTTATTTGTAAATAAACAAAACTAGGACTGAAATTATTTAGTTCAACCATTCAACAAAGTTACCACAATAAACAAAAGGGCAACAGGATAGACAGAAAGAAATCACTCAAACAGTGAGTCTAAATACCAGTGCAACTCCATCCATTGTTATCAATGACGTAACCCCTACCACAGCTACATGTATAAGAACCAATAGTGTTGGTGCAATGTTGTTGGCATTTGTCTATTTCACTTGTGCATTCATCAATGTCTGAAATAGAACAATTGTTTTCTGAAAAATACTTAATACTTAATTTTTTTAAAAAGATTGATGAAGATGTGAATTATAACAAATGGAGTTTCTAAAATATAACTAGATTAATTTGAGATGTATATTGGCTTAGGTAAATGCAGATTTTAAAAAAATGAGGAAGATACTGTGCAATCCATTTTTGACAATAGAAGCAAGAAAAAGAGTTCTGAAATGTTATGTAGAGACAGTCTTAACATATGAATGTGAATCATGGACAATAGGACAACAGACAAGAAAATCACTGGAGGCTGTAGAAATGTGGTTTTACCAAAGAATTATTAGAATACCGTAGACAGCTAAGAAGAGTAATGAAGAGGTTCTGAAAGTGGTCAAAGCAAAAAGAGAGCTAATCTCCAAAATTAGGAAGAAAAAATCATCGTTTTAAGGCCATGCAATGAGAAGGAATAGCTGGAGTATATTGTGACAACTGTGAAAATTGAGGGACGAAGAGATAGAGGGAAGCAAAGAGAAAGGTTACAATACAACTTAAGAGAATTCCTTGACAGAGGGTTAATAATAGAAATGATAGATAACTGTCGAAATCGAAAGTTGTGGAGAGACATGATCACCCACGCCAGCAGGTCCGGTACTTGATGATGTTGATGAATGTTTCTCTGCTTCATGACTTCTAGTTCTAATCTATATTTACGTTTTGTTCACACAGTCTGTCAACTTGTGAATGTTGCCCTTTTTTGTCTGTCCACGATGTCTGCCAAAATGGTGGTAGCTGTCTGTTGTTGGTCCTCAGTGTCATGATCCCTTCAATCTTTTGGCCATCATCCTTGTCATCTTTTTCCAGGAACTATGCCCTCCATTAGGGGGAAGCCGCGATAGCTCAGTGGTTAGTGAACTGGACTACAAAGGACAAGGGGTAGGGTTCGATCCCAACCGACGGATTCCGGGTTCACCCAGCCTTAAATGGGTACCGGATTTTTTTTCTGGGAAAGTAAAGCGACACGGGCGTAATACCGACCACATTACCCCAAAAATCATGTGCTGAAGGTCTGTAAAATGTATGGCCACTAACACCATATTCCCTATACGCCACTTGGCGTGACCGGGGCTCTTTACTTTTTCTTTATTCCCTCCACTAATGTTATCTCTATACTGTTGTGTCATTTGACGTGTCCAAAATAATTTAATAATTTAAGCTAGTTCTGACATAAATTAATCTCTCTTCTTATATTAGTCTTCCTATCATTCTACTAAACTCTAAGTATTTTGGTGCTGCAAAACCCATAGTCAACCATGGCTGACGGAGGCTACTACTACAAAATACATAGTGAACTGTGACTTATAGAGGCTACTACTACAAAATCCATAGTCAACTAAGACTAATGGAGGCTACTACAACTCAAAGTATTCATCTTAGCAAATTATTTAAAAGTCGGCATTTTTTCAACGGCGTGTGTTAAAGTTTAAATTTGTGTAGCTGTAAATCACTGTTGAAAAAATACAGACCTTGAATTCTCTCTTTGTTTCATTCACTATACAACAACTAGAGCAACGAATTATCCTCTTTATTATCCACTTTTAAATGGACACTAAGTGGTCATCGATGCATTGTGTTTTGGTATGTAGCTAGGCTGTGATATATGTGCCTTTTGGTCCAAAATATCCAACTTTAATATGGTATATTTCATGGTTATAGTTATGGAAGTCCTCGGTTTGACTGCAAACAAATTTAAATACATAATTGCTCAACCGCCCGTGTCAGTGGAATCATCCGAATTAATATCTCATCTTCCAAACAAAGAGAAAGGTATCTGCAGTCCCCATCATAGCAGTCTCAGCACACGCTAAAAGACATAAGGCGAAACCGCACAGAAAGTGAGCCAATTGTTCCCTCTCATAAGATATCATCATTCATCGTAAGCAATCGGAATATAGAAACACAATCCGGATGAAACACAGCTCACGGTGTGCACAGAGATAGAGCGAAGCAAAGAGAAAAGATACAAGACAGCTAAGAGATTAGCTTGACAGAAGGTCAACAACAAAGAACTTAACTAAGTAGCTCCTGCAGCAAACGGGAAACAATAATTAGTGTTAATAATAAAAAATAATAATAATTAAGCCGATATTATAACTAATGGCAATTATCAGTAGTAATGAATGTGAGATCTACACTCTCTGTGTTTATATCCACACTTTACGACATTTACAGCGCATAGATTGATAAAATATTGTAAACAGTGCTACACCAAATGATTTAAACACTTCACTCAATAAATCATACAGAACTTCAGTAAATAAATCACTCCGAATTTCACACATGGTACTTTTTAGTAACGTTTTACCTTCTCTCTTTAATCTCTACTCTCTTGGTCAGATAGATAGTCTGTTTCCAGAAGCACAACTAGGGGTTGGAGCAAAGATTTGATAAGCTCTGTTGTTCACCAAACCTGATACACGCAGTCAACTTAGCGTCACTAACCACTTCCAGCTCAATTCATGGATAAGTGGCATTGCATTAAGACCATGATAAACTTCCCGTTCATAAAAGATGATGGTGTTTTGCTAAAGACGTTTTACAATATCTACACCAGTCTTTATAAAGTTATTGCCGTTCTCATTTTTATATTTTCTACAGTTTCATTTATTTGTTTATGAATGACTAAACATTCTATTCTATTCTATTCTATTCTATTCTATTCTATTCTGGAAATCGACTTAATTGCAGTGAGGAAATCGCTATATCCGCTACACCACCAGTTCCAGTATTTCTCTAAGCATTTTCATGATAACTATTCCTTTAATGTGTTTTAGGGTATGTTTAAATATTCAAACTTGTCTGTTTTTATTCTGTCATTTTCTACTTTTATTTAGGTATCTTTATCTTGTTTATTGTCATGAACGATAACCTTATTTTTATTTAAAAGAAGATTGTGTCCCCTACTGTAATTTATTATTTACTGTATGTAGCTTACTGTATCAAACAGCTTATATGAAGAACTTTCATATTTTACTTCTTACAAATATGGGGCCGGGTGGTCTAGAGATAAGGTGTCGGGACAGGAAGGTTCCCGGTTCAAAAATCAAAACAGGTGGTGGAAAGTTATCATAACAGAATCCGTTGTTTTATCATTGCGTTATGCTCCCCTGATCTCTCGGTAGCGAAATCCAGTGTCTAGCCTTCTTGGAAAATGGCGAGAAACAGGAGTTCTCGTGTGCACGTTAAAGAGCCCATGGAAGTTAAAAGTCGAAAATTGTAGGCCACAAATTGTCACTGATTATTGTGAAGCTAATCTATGAATGCGAAGATGGATGGGTCAGGTCTAAAGGAACACATATTTTGGCTTTGCCCTAAACTAGCAACACAATGCACCCACTGAACGGTTAAACGTGAGGAAGAGAAGACAACTCTTACACATATAAGTTTCCATGTATATTTATCTAATGAAAGCCCATACTGAGAAGAGAAAGGTTGGAATACTTGGTTACAACTGGAAAAATACAGGGAAAGAGAGATCGCGGACGAGAAAGAGGGAAAATACTAGATAGTTTGGTGTCATGGCATGTAAAACAATCATCAACAGAATTGATACGATACACGGTAGGTAGAAGATTGTGGAAGGACATGATCGCTTATGCCAACCGGTATGGCGCATGATGATGATGAATTAAACTGAAATAATTGTAGCAGTGGACAAACTGGGAAAGCGTGGCAACAGAGAATATTTAACACATCACGACAAGAACAAGGGACACTAGAAGACGAGACAAACAAGCATCATCCCAATATGGAAAATGAAGGGTAGCAAGAGAGACTTCAGTCAATACAAAGGAATTTCTCTACTAAGTCATGCAAAAAAAATATATACCCAGAAAGTGTGTTTAATTCTATACCTATTTCTTTATTTATATTATTTTCTTTATAATTATTTATTATTTCTAATTCTGTAACTTTAATCTATAGATGATAATGATTGAAGAAAAAGTTATTGGAGAAATAAAGGATGTACTTGTGCACTATTAACATTAAAGAACATTGCAGAAAACGCAAAAGAATACAATCACAATCTCTACATATATTTCAAAAACAAAGAAACAACTTTGACCTAATAATTAGAGAACAATTGTGGAAGAAACTGAAAATATATGGACTAAATCAACACCTAATTAATGCAGTAAAAGTCTCTACAACAGCAGCAGTTGCCCTGTGAGAACAGCAGAAGAATAAACAGAATACTTTAAGACAGATGGGGTGGTCTATCTTTCAATGTTTTCTTTACTGCATGAGCTTTAGTGTTGAAGCAGTTTTGCTGACTTGTCTCTATATTAGTGGATGCATTTTGGGAGTTCAGTCCCTTAGAAAAGATTTTCTGATCAGAATTCTGATGAAAGGACTATGAATGATGAAGTTGCAATCATGAGACTACAGAAATTCAGATTTGAGGGCTGGAACCTAGAGGGAATGATGATTGAAGACTTCTATAAAAATTGTGTTTAGACTGTTGCTGCTCTAAATCTTTATTTATTGCTGATGGAAACCACATTGTCAACAGTCTCTCTTAGAGCTGATTCAGACCAAACTTGTAATTTTTTGGTTGCTTATCATCTATTTATATATGGATAGCTCAGGCCAAAATAGCATTTCAGAAAATGAAAAATATCTTATACAACAAATCTATGTCAATAAAAGTGAAAAAGAGAGTTCATCGGTGCTATATATAACCAATTCTGACCAATGGAAGCGAATCATGGACAGTGGACAAACAAAGGAAAAGACGATTAGAGGCCACAGAGATGGGATTTCCCATAAGAATGTTGAAAGTTCCCTGGACAGCTAAAAAGACCAAGACCAAAGACCATTAAGAAATTCTCAAAGAGGCCAACACAAAAAGGTAACTCCTAAAAAACACCAGAAAGAAAGAATCAACATTTTTAAGGCACATCATGAGAAGAGGAAAGTTGGAATACTTGGTTACAACTGGAAAAATAAAAGGAAAGAGAGATCGCGGACGATAAAGAGAGAAAATACTGGATGGCTTGGTGTCATGGCGTGGAAAACGGTCAACAACAGAACTGATACGATGCACTGTAGATAGAAGATTGCGGAAGGTAATGATCGCCTACGCTAACCGATGGCACATGATAATCTATTTATGAGAGACTTTCATCAGTCACAATAAACTAGTCATAATTTATATGAAGCTTACATTTTTAGGGAAACATTTCTAACCTTCGCTTTATGAAGATGAGACATTGGTTACATTGTCACTGGATTACACATTTATCAGAGAAGGGTATAAAGACCATAGAACAGAGGGAAACAGCAAATAGTAGATCTTTCTTACCCTTGCAAATCGTGGAGGCATTAGAAAAAAATCCATCATTACACACACATTTAAAACTGCCAGGTGTGTTCTCACACTTCTCTGTGACCTTGTCACAGCCAGTTGGAAATGATTTGTTGGAACACTCATTGATATCTACGAGTAAGAAAAACAAAATAAAATGTTAAATTAAAATTATCGTTTATTTTTTCCATTGTATCTTCATAAAACAGAGACTTTTGCGGCAGTGTTCTTCCATTTGATAAACATGTTATTTTTTCTATTTAAAGTCTTGTATGATGTATGTAGAGTGTCGGTAATGGCAACGTGCTAACATGGCAATCAAGTGAATGTGTGTTTGATCCCAGCTTGTCATTCTCCAGCTGACCAGAGCCGAAAATGGGTACCAGGCTCATTGAGTTCAGGAAGATAATGACAACAAGGAAGATCACAGATTCCTTCAACCCAGAATGCCTTGGTATGGTAAGATTTAATACCTTCACTCCCCTATGGTTTTATATAGAACGACAAATTCTCTACAAATACGGCACTACCTTATACTAGATGTAGACAGAATCGATGATAACAATGCAAGATGTAAAGTTCTAGTTTAATTGTTTCAACATTGTATTGCTACTTTAGTAAATATGCAATTATTTAAATAAAGCTAGTATGAGTGGCTAGGAGCCACGATAGCTCAGTGGTTAGTGAACTGGACTACAAAGGACAAGAGGTAGGGTTCTATCCCAACCGACAGTTTCCGGGTTAAACCAGCCTTAAATGGGTACCGGATTGTTTTCTAGGAAAGTAAAGTGGCACGGGCGTAATACCGACCACTTTACCCCAAAAATCATGCGCTGACATAATATTCCCTATACACCACTTGGCGAGACGGGACTCTTTACTTTTTTTCTTTTAGTATGAGCGGCTGAGTGCATGGAACCAGTTATTTTCCAATCGGATTGGTATGGGTCGGATATTTGTTATGACAGATTTTGTCATGACATTTGTTATGAGAGCAGAATGGCGCTCCGTGGTAGCCAACCTTCGCTGCGGAGATGGCACTCGATGATGATGATGATGATGATGAACGTTTTAGAATTAGGAACGAAAAATAAATCCAAACCAAGAAATTCTGTAACCTTTGCACTCAACATGTGGTCTTTATTTTCATCCCCTCGGTTAAAGGTAAGGTAAAGGTAAAGGTAAAGTACGAGACTTGAACCGGCGTCTTAGCACGCGAGTTTACACCCATATGTGCTCGGCCGCCTATCCAGAAATGTTCGGATATTTCTGTATAGTGTAGCCTCAAGCATCGAAACTCAGATGCGAAGCGACATTCCTCACCTTCCCAGGATAATATACCCTGGTACCCATTTCTGCCAACGGCTGGGTCGACCGTGGGGGTATTTTTTTTTAATTCCAACCACGAGTACAATTCACACTGCTCCCAGCGGGAATTGAACACGTGTTGTCAGAACGTCGGTAGTCTAGTCGGGTGGTTTTCCCAACTAGGCTACCGAGGCCCCCCCCCCCCCCCCCCTCGGTTAATTCAACTGGAACACCTTGAATGTGGGATGATATAGTAAATAATGTTTTTTTTTTAATATTATTTTATCCCTCTATGACGTAATTTGAAAGAGACATGTTCAAAATAACCAAATTATCAATTTTACTGTGTTTTTTATGCACTTTTTATCAGTTTATAATATATTCATATTATAAACAAAACTGAGGATTATTTAAGAGCTACAATATTTCTGATGATCTAAGATGATTCAGTTTTTCAGTTCTATAACCAGCCAATTTTTGTGATTTAAAATTGGAGCAGACGTTCAATACATGTTTCCTTTCAATTATTTAGTAACTTGTTATATTTAAATGAAGTTTTCTTTAAATATTTTACAAATTGTATTCACTATACTGTTATAGGCTGATCTGCTGGATTTCTTTCAAATTTTTGTTGTAAAGAAACAAACAGTCATGTATTCCTTACATTGACATCTAAGATTTGATAAAACAATATTACCAGTGCAGTTCCATCCATTACTGTCAAGACGGTACCCATCATAACAAGAACAATTGTAGGAACCAACAATGTTGCTGCACTTTTGTTCACATTTGTCAATGTTAAGGTCACATTCATCAATGTCTGAAGACAGTTAAAACAACTTGTAAAATGTGTATTCAGTAAAAACTGACTGTAAGTAAATGAATTATTGCTAATAATAATTGTATATAAATTAGCAAATGTAGAAAATGTCAGATACTTACACAATTGTGTTTAATATGTTTTAGTTTAGCAAATTTATGATGGTGTATGAAGAAAGAGTGAAATTGACATTTGTGAAATGTGTACATTTCGTCTTACTCTCACAAGTCGTGGATGCATTATCAAAAAATCCATCATTACATCATCACCGTCAAGTACCGAGCCTGCTGGTGTAGGTGAGCATGTCTATCCATAACTTTCGATCTCGACAGTTATTTATCATTTTTGTTGTTGACCTTCTGCCAAGCCATTCTCTTAAGCTGTCTGGTATCTTTTCTCTTTGCTTCCCTCTATCTCTTCGTCCCTCGATTTTCCCAGTTGTTACAATATATTCCAGCTATTTCCTTCTCATTACATGGCTAAAATATGATGATTGTTTTTTCCTAATATTGGAAATGAGCTCTCTTGTTGCTTTGGCCTCTTTCAGAACATATCCATCATTACACACACATTTAAAACTGCCAGGTGTGTTCTCACACTTCTGTTTGACTTTGTCACAGTCAAGTGGAAATGATTTGTTGGAACACTCATCGATATCAGCGAGTAATCAAATATTATATTTAAATTGTCATTTATTTTTTCAATTGTAATTTCGTAAAAGAAAGACTGTTGCAGCAGCGTTTTTCCATTTGATAATTATGTTCCTTTTTTCTATTTAAAGTCTTGTATGATGTATGTAGAGTGTCGGTAATGGCAACGTGCTAACATGACAATCAAGTAAATGTGTGTTTGATCTCAGCTTGTCATTCTCCAGCTGACCAGAGTCGAAAATGGGTACCAGGCTCATTGAGTTGAGGAAGATAATGACAACAAGGAAGATCACAGACCCCATCAACCCAAACCTATCTTGCTAAGGTGGCATTTAATACTTCACTCCCCTATGGTTTTATATAGAACGACAAATTCTCTACAAATACGGCACTACCTTATACTGGATGTAGACAGAATCGATGATAACAAAGTAAGATGTAAAGTTCTAGTTTAATTGTTTCAACATTGTATTGCTACTTTAGTAGATAAGCAATTGTTTAAATAAGGGTAGTATGAGTGGCTGAGTGCATAGAACTAGTTATTTTCCAATCGGATTGGTATGGTATGGGTCAGATATTTGTTAGGATTAAAGTTTTAGAATTGGGAGCGAAAAATAAATCTTCAATTCCCAACCTCTTCTTCCTATACATCTTCACATGCATTCTTGTTTTGAATTTTGTTTTATCGTTTAAATATATTCTTTCTATATTTTATCTTTCACATTCATATCTTAGCACTCGTATAACACAGTGGTCGGACAATCTAAGTTTTGTTTAAAATGTTAATACTTCTATTAAGCTAATTAATCTTTGTCTTGTTTATTATTTGTTACATCAGTAATCATGAAGAGATGTCCAAGTGAATTGTGCTTAACAAGTCCATTTCCTGATAGGGTCAATGCTTGTTCTGCTTGGAATTAAATGCAAACCTAAACCCGGTGCTCTTATTCAGGACTGCACTGGCCATGTGGCCTTATTCCCAGCTCCTCATTTGGCAATCTTTCCAGTAGATCACAGAGTTATTGAGTTATTTGCGGGTCATCATCAATACACTCCGAACATGTCCATAGATGCTCAGATCCCCTCCTCATCAAGTCCCAAAGTGTCCAGCGACTGACGACTCCAGTTCTATGTTGGTTGATAAGACCTGGCGTGATTACACGCCCACTAAGTTTCTTTTTTTCTGGTTGTGTCCATCTCAACTCCCATCTCTTTCATCTGAAGGAGAGACATGGACTCATGGTTGCCGAAGTCCTGTGCCCTTCCTGCATCTTGGATGGTATTAGTGACGTAGGCACAATCCAGTGGTTGGTCGTCTTTGCAGACAGCACGGCTGGTCAACCTATCCGCTATTTCATTTCCCCGTACTCCCGCATATCCAGGAACTTAGACATAGTTCGACTACGTGTTTTTGACTTCCACAATAACTCTACCGATTGCCTGCGTATAGAACCTGCCTCTACTTTATTTTACCATGCTCATAGAATCACTCAGTATACAGACGTGGGTGTTGTCGTGTGATTTTAACCAGATGAATGCCCTGGTCACTGCCATTACCCCCATCGTCATGCTGCTCGTCGTCGTGACGTATACACCACTGTCTTCTTTGGCTATTCTGCTTCCCGAGCCTGTTGTAAATGCACATGAACTCCTTTGGTGCCGTGTACAGTAATAACTCATCATATTAAGTGGGATTAATTCTACAAAGGTACAAATAATTACATTTTGAGTTTACATATATAATTTTGTTAACGTGGTATAATATCATTTTTTATGTTTATGAGGGAAATAATTCCTCCATTATTTTTATCTTGGAAGTCACATTGATCGAGAAGGGGAAACAAGTAAAGAAATTAGAATCAGAATAGCTAAAGCTGCAATGTCTTTCAGAAGTCTTGAAAAGTTGTGGAAATCAAAACTAATCAGCACAAACACAAAACTTAGGATATTCGAATCAAATGTACTATCAACCCTTACGTATGCGTGTGAAAGCTGGAAAACAACAAGAGATATAGAAACAAAATTGAACGCATTCGAAAATAAATGTCTAAGGAAAATACTTGGTATAGCGTGGAACGAATTCAAAACAAACGAGGAAATTAGAGAAATTGCCAATCAACCACTAATATCTTCAGTAATAAAGAAAAGACAATGGTCATATGTTGGACATGTGATGAGAAGAGACAATAACCGAATAGCAAAGCAGGCCCTCATGTGGGAAATAACAGGTAAGAGATAAAGAGGAAGACCCAGGGAGACACTGAGAAGAACATTGATGAGAGAGACAAGAGCAGCAGGATTCGGCTCCCTCAATGAGATAGAGCTGCTTGCACAGAACAGAGACAAATGGCGAGATTTGATAAAATATCTTTAAAAGAAAACTGCTAGAACAAAAATTCAGATATGAGAAGGTGTATCTTGGTCTACGCCCTATGGGCCGGCAACGGCTCGAATGGTCAATAGATAGATAGATAGATAGATAGATAGATAGATAGATAGATAGATAGATAGATAGATAGATAGATAGATAGATAGATAGATAGATAGATAGATAGATAGATAGATAGATAGATAGATAGATAGATAGATAGATAGATAGATAGATAGATAGATAGATAGATAGATAGATAGATAGATAGATAGATAGATAGATAGATAGATAGATAGATAGATAGATAGATAGATAGATAGATAGATAGATAGATAGATAGATAGATAGATAGATAGATAGATAGATAGATAGATAGATAGATAGATAGATAGATAGATAGATAGATAGATAGATAGATAGATAGATAGATAGATAGATAGATAGATAGATAGATAGATAGATAGATAGATAGATAGATAGATAGATAGATAGATAGATAGATAGATAGATAGATAGATAGATAGATAGATAGATAGATAGATAGATAGATAGATAGATAGATAGATAGATAGATAGATAGATAGATAGATAGATAGATAGATAGATAGATAGATAGATAGATAGATAGATAGATAGATAGATAGATAGATAGATAGATAGATAGATAGATAGATAGATAGATAGATAGATAGATAGATAGATAGATAGATAGATAGGTAGATAGGTAGATAGATAGATAGATAGGTAGATAGGTAGATAGCTAGCTAGCTAGGTAGGTAGGCAGGCAGGCAGGCAGGCAGGCAGGCAGGCAGGCAGACAGACAGACAGACAGACAGACAGACAGACAGACAGACAGACAGACAGACAGACAGACAGACAGATAGATAGATAGATGAGGGAAATGTTAATTTATCCTGTACAAATTGTTTTTAAAGTTGTCAGGTTTGCAGTGCAAAATAATTTTCAAGAGAAACAGATTTTTTGCATTAAAAACATCAACATTTAACTTCAAAACTGTGGCTAAATTTAGAAAGCTACTTGTGGTGTTGACACAATGAGAAAGAGTGAATTTGGTAACGAAAGATGTAAAATGAATGAATGAATAAAGACATCTTCTATTCATCCTCATTATTCTTCATGTATGGATAAATAAAGGAATAAACATTAGAAAACAGTGTAGATGGCATCTATGAGAGCAATGAATAATCATGAAAAGAGTGTAGTTACACATCTAAATTGACATAAAATAAACAGGAGTAGCGATGTAGGTGCTCGACTGATTCGACAGGGATAGAAATAAAAAACAGGGCAGGTATACATCTAAATTCAACAAGGAATAAACACGGGAAACATTGTAAGTAATCATTCGACAAGGAATAAACACGGAAAACATTGTAAGTAATCATTCGACAAGGAATAAACACGGGAAACATTGTAAGTAATCATTCAACAAGGAATAAACACGGGAAACATTGTAAGTAATCATTCGACAAGGAATAAACACGGGAAACATTGTAAGTAATCATTCGACAAGGAATAAACACGGGAAACATTGTAAGTAATCATTCGACAAGGAATAAACACGGAAAACATTGTAAGTAATCATTCGACAAGGAATAAACACGGGAAACATTGTAAGCAATCATTCGACAAGGAATAAACACGGGAAACATTGTAAGTAATCATTCGACAAGGAATAAACACGGAAAACATTGTAAGTAATCATTCGACAAGGAATAAACACGGGAAACATTGTAAGTAATCATTCAACAAGGAATAAACACGGGAAACATTGTAAGTAATCATTCGACAAGGAATAAACACGGGAAACATTGTAAGTAATCATTCGACAAGGGTCACGAGCTAAGTGCTCTTGATGTCTTCGCCAGTTTTCGATAGTTTATTTGTGGGTCATATTTTCATTGTTTGGCTGTTCATAAGCGTATAATCTCGTAAGATATGTTTGGGGGTCTGTTTGTGGTTCAGTAATCGTAGGTGACAGTCTGTGGGACACATTTTAAAAAGGTATCCCTACTTTGTTTGATTAAATCTGTAGATATTCGTCTCTCATATCTACCGAGCTTGTTCAAATTGTCATGTTCTGACTCGTAAATTATGGGGAACTCAAGACGCCCTGTTCACCAGACCTGAGAATAGTCAGAGACTTAAAACTGACTGGTCAAGATCGTACTTCACCTCCCCGTGGTGGTTGTGGTAACAGACTAACAAGTGTGGTCAAGCAAGTGAAGACTGAAGAGAGAAAGCAACCTGGTACCCAAAATAATAGCTGAAATCGGATGTGTTGGACCGAAAGGTGCAGATTTCGTAGTCTGTTATAACCCCAACACATCTGCGTCCACATAACGTCCTTTTTGAGTTGGACAATGAAGAGGAATAGCCGTCAGTCGAACTCAGGAGAAGCAGTACATTGAAGACGTCATAGTGCGTAACATGAGCTAAGATGCACTTCCGGGTTGGAAGAGGCCATGACTCATAGATGAGTGCTTGCGCCAGGATCGTTGAACTATAATTATCCATATCCTACTCTACCTCTTTGCGGTGCCACTAGGAACAAATTGACCAATCTGTCAATTGATTAGGGAACGAGAGGGAAGGAATGCTCAAAAATAAAGTTAAAGGTAAAGTACGAGACTTGAACCGGCGTCTTAGCACGCGAGTTTACATCCATATGTGCTCGGCCGCCTATCCAGAAATGTTCGGAGATGTCATGATAGTGTCGCTTCAAGCATCAAAACTCACGATGCGAGGCGACATTCCTCACCTTCCCAGAGTAATATCCTGATAGCCATTTCTGCCAACAGCTGGGTTAAACGTGGGGGTATTTTTTTTTTCCAACCACGAGTACAATTCGCACTGCTCCCAGCGGGAATCGAACACGGGTTGTCAGAACGTCGGTAATCCAGTCGGGTGGTTTTCCCAACTAGGCTATCGAGGCCCCCCAAAATACTCAAAATTGTCATGTTGAAGTCGAATGTGTTGGGCCGAACAGCGCAAATATTACAACTTTGCTGAAAACCAAAACACAAGCATCTGCGACCATTTTAACGTCTTTTTAAGGCGGACGACAACGAGGTCTATTCAAGTGATTATTTTCAGCACATAATCATCCTCTTTGAGAAGAGGAAAGTTTGGATATTTTGTTACGGCACGATGTAGGAAGATAACATGAAAACATTAACAAGGGAAAATAGGTATTGCAATTGTCTTTATTTTATGTTTCTACCATGTCTACCAATTAATTACATTCTTTTACTTTCTTTGTGTCAAATTATTAAGAATGATGCGAGAGGTGTTTAAAAAAAAAACCTGTGATCAGCATAACTTAGATTGTTGTTACGCGCGTCAAACGATATCCCAAGTAATCTTATAATTCTGGCATGCACTTCAAACTATAGACCTAATTCAGGCCTATCTTAAAATTGTTTTTAGACACTTCAAACGATAATCCAAGCATATCTTTAAATCTCAAAGTATTACCCTTCTTGATACGTAGATAAATGATCTGATAAAAATATACGGAATCCCTTCGAAATCCTTGTTTTTGTTCTTATGTGCACAGTTGTATACTTGGTTTCTATATCATGTAATAATGTAAGTAAAGAGCCCCGTCACGTCAAGTGACGGATAGGGAATATGGTGTTAGTGACCATAATTTGTATAGACCTTCGGCACATGATTTTTGGGGTAATGTGGTCGGTATTACTCGATGTTATTAATTGTTGGTGTTATTAACTTTGTCAAACAAATGTTAATAGTTTTGTTGAATGGGTGTTAATAACTTTATCGAACAAATGTTAATAATTTTGTTGAATTGGTGTTAATAACTTTGACAGATATCTTGGCTTTGATATCTTTAACTGAGACAGTATGGGATATCACAAATAAATCATTACAAAACTGTTTGACGTCTTCATTACTGCACTTCGCACGAAGGCATATCTTAGTGAATGAAACCTGGGTTAAACAAAGACGAACCCCATCTCCCTTGCTATTTGGAATCACCATCGACCTTATAATACAGAGGGAGCCGCGATAGCTCAGTGATTAGTGAACTTGACTACAAAGGACAAGGGGTAGGGTTCGATCCCAACCGACGGCTTTCGGATTCACCCAGCCTTAAATGGGTACCGGATTTTTTCTGGGAAAGTAAAGCGGCACGGGCATAATACCGACTACATTACCCCGAAAATCATGTGCTGAAGGTCTGTAAAATTTATGGTCACTAACACCATATTCCCTATACGCCACTTGGCGTGACGGGTCTCTTTACTTTACTTACTTATAATACAGAAACGCTGTACATGTAACAAAGACTCAATTTAAAGATCTTGATACTGCAGAAGACATAGTCGTCTTATTATTATGGCAAGGAGAACATGAGTCTAGAAAGAACAAATGCCCTGTCATCAATGGCTGGTAAAATAGGACTTGAGGTCCACCAAGAAAAGACAAACGTAATAAAAAATCAAATTCGCCGTGAAGGAAAAAAAATATCTGAAAGATTTAGCAGTGGAAGAAGTAGATCATTTCGTATATCTTGGAAGCTACATAGATCAAGAAGGAGACACAAAGAAAGAAATTAAAAGCAGAATAGTAGACGCAGGAACGACTTTCAGAAATCTTGATACAATGAAAATAAAAACTAGCAAGCACGAAAACAAAGCTTAGGATTTTCAAATGCATTATCCACCCTTACTTATGCATGCGAGAGCTGGAAAACAACAAAAGAAACATAAAACAAGTTAGATGATTTGAAAATAAATGCCTCAAGGAAATGCTTCGTAAGATATGGAATGAATTCAAAACTTATGTAGAAATAAGATGAATGGTCATGCCTAAGAATATCGCGTATATTCAAGAAAAGAAGGTGGGCATTTGTCGCTCATGCGATGAGAAGACACTATAAGAGAATAGTAAACAAAAAACTCAAGTAATTATGAAAAAACTGACCTAAAGAAACGGAAGAACACTGAGACGAGAAGCAACAACAGGGAGTATCAGCTCCCTTTGCTGAGGTGAGAGGCTCGCCCTGAACAGGGAGGCGTGACGGGATACAAGGCGGATTCTGTGCAAAGTCTAGCAAAGAACATCACATGGAGGATCTATAATGTATGTCCTATGTGCCGTCTTCAGGTCGAAAGAACAATAGAATATAACTAAAAGTCGGTCTGTCAGGCGATGGAAACCACTCAACCAGTTAATCAACCACGTCTTAAACACGAACAAAGAAATAAGATGATTATAAATCTTACTCACTTACCTGTAATTTGTCCATAGGAGCGTTCAGTGTACACGGCTAGCAGAATAACAATTGGGCACAGCAGGCGCAGGCAAGCCACCATCTTCAGCATTCCTGTTCCAGGAATCACGTTCACCTCCAAGCAGTTCAGTTAAGCAACACTTCGTGCAAAATTAATTAATTAATTTTAAAGAAAACAATTATTCGCATCTTCGTTAAAACTATTAGCACATATTCAAGAATGCTATTGATATATCTTGAAAAATTAAACTATTAACACATATTCAAGAATGCTATTAATATATCTTGAAAAATTAAACTATTTTAGTATTTCTCTAGGTCGGCCTCTTTTTCTTTTATTCTCTGGTTTCCACTTAAGGGCCTGGTTTGATATTCTCTTGTTGTCTCTTCATCACACGGTCAACATATGACCGCCATCTTCTCTTGTTGTCTCTTCATCACACGGTCAACATATGACCGCCTTCTTCTCTTGTTGTCTCTTCATCACACGGTCAACATATGACCGCCATCTTCTCTTGTTGTCTCTTCCTCACACGGTCAACATATAACCAACCGCCATCTTCTCTTGTTGTCTCTTCCTCACACGGTCAACATATAACCAACCGCCTTCTTCTCTTGTTGTCTCTTCATCACACGGTCAACATATGACCGCCTTCTTCTCTTGTTGTCTCTTCATCACACGGTCAACATATAACCGCCTTCTTCTCTTGTTGTCTCTTCATCACACGGTCAACATATAACCGCCTTCTTCTCTTGTTGTCTCTTCATCACACGGTCAACATATAACCGCCTTCTTCTCTTGTTGTCTCTTCATCACACGGTCAACATATAACCGCCTTCTTCTCTTGTTGTCTCTTCATCACACGGTCAACATATGACCGCCTTCTTCTCTTGATTATATCTGATATTTTTGGATGCTTTGCCATTTCTCTTATTTCTGAACTTGTCTTAAATTAGGGAATATGGTGTTAGTGACCATAAATTGTACAGACCTTTAGCACATGATTTTTGGGGTAATGTGGTCGGTATTGCGCCCGTGCCGCTTTCCTTTCCCAGAAAAAAATCCGGTACCCAATTAAGGCTGGGTGAACCCGGAAGCCGTCGACTGGGATAAAACCCAACCTCTTGTCCTTTTAGTCCAGTTCACTAACCTATGAGCTATCGCGGCTCCCCAGCTCTTGGGTGAATAAGTATAATTATAATGGAACAAATACAATCAACGTATAACACAGTCAGAATGAACGAATAAAAATAATATTAATTAATATTGAAACTTCCAATATCAATGAATACAGCGAAACGTACAATATTTTGATTTCCCGTCTGGTGTTGTCGACAATAAGAACAACAGCCCACCAAAGACTGATTAGAAGACTGTTATTTTATAGTAAACTATCACAAATCTAAGCGATCAAGGCTTACGTGTTCTAACAGGGGAGCAATCCCACAAATGGTGAAAGATTGCCAGAGATCTTATAACAAGACATGTAATAAACAAATTCTGCTGTCAACACTCAAGTGTCCTATAATACTCAATCATCAATAACAAAAAAATACAAATTATAAAAAAGAGCGCCACTGTTATCAATAGAGTAATGAAACTACGATCTAGGAATGTCACTTCAGCTATTTGGCTCGTTGACCTTTCACCTTTGACTTTCATGTATGTTTTATTAACAGACCCATAGATTTTAGAAGCAGCGATCTCTGCAATATGTGTCATTTTGGAACGCAAGGTTTCTATTTTCGAGGTTGTGGTTCTGCCCTATATGCCGTCTACGGCTCGAAAGGACAATAGATATGTTATATTATCCAACAATAGCACCTCTTGCTAAAAAAACGTCAGATACGATAGACACGGTCGTAGACGACAATTTCCAGAGAAGTTCTACCATTGATCTATTTCTATGATGGGCCTACTAAGCTGTCTTTTTCTGTGTGGTTATTTTCTTGTTTCTCCACTAGTGCATGGGGGCCAAATGGAAAAATGCATGTTCTCTCAACGAAGTAATCGATCTTATCTAATGGATTATGCCTGCTATCTTTGCTTCTCTTATAAGTGTTCTTTTTAGTGTCTCTTTACGTCTTCTTCTTCTGCTTGTATCCTGTTTCCCATAGAAAAGCATCTTTTGGAATTCTTTTGTTGTCTCTCCTCATTACATACCCGACATATCTCCATTTTCTCTTCCTAATTGAAGATGGGAACATTGGCTGCATTACCATTTTTCTTTTCTCTGTAAAGTACTTAAAAACATTCCATTGTACACAGAGTATTCTTCTTAGGCATTTGTTTCCAAAAGTAATGAGCGAAAAAAGAACTACATTAAGTTTAAAATGTTAATATAATTGTGTGTTAACAGTGCTAATACTTCACTGTGCCATTATTATTTCATTAACTCTACCAAACACAACTGACTTCAGCACAGTATTCTGTAGATTTCTGGTTTACTTTCTTTCTTTGGTCTTAATTCAACTCATCTTCATTATCATGTGCCATACCGGTTGGCGTAGGCGATCATGCCCTTCCACAATCTTGTACCCACCGTGCATCGTATAAGCTCTGTTGTTGACTGTTTACCATGCCAAGACACCAAGCTATCTAGTATTTTCCCTCTTTGTCGTCCGTGATTTTTCTTTCCCTGTATTTTTCCTGTTGTAACCAAGTATTCCAACTTTCCTCTTCTCATGATGTGTCCGAAAAATGTTAATCGTTTCTTTCTGATGTTCTCTTAGGAGCTCCCTTTTTGTGTTGCCCTCTTTGAGAATGTCTTCATTGGTCTTTTTAGCTGTCCGGGGAACTTTCAACATTCTTCTGAGAAATTCCATTTCTGTGGCCTCTAATCCTCTTTTCATTTGTTTGTTTACTGTCCATGATTCCCTTCCATAGGTCATAATTGGCTCTGTATAGCACATATACTCTTTCTCACTTCTATTGACATAGATTTGTTGCATAAGACGTTTCTAATTTTCTGAAATGCTATTTTGGCCTGAGCTATTCTGCTTTTTAACTAGTATTACTTTATTATTATTATTATATTTTTAATATTATTATTTTTAACTACTATTTTGTTGTCAGACAGGTGGATTGTTATCTTTATTAGCTCTGATTCACTGATCCTGACGACTCCAGCAGTCAGCTATGATTCACCGATCACTCTAAGGTAAAGATAAAGTACCAGACTTGAATCGACGTCTTAGCATGCGAGTTTACACCATTATGTGCTCAGCCGCCTATTCAGAAATGTTCGGAGACTCCTGGATAGTGTCTCCTCAAGCATCGAAACTCACGATGCAAGGCGGCATTCCTCACCTTCACAGAGTAATACCCTGGTACCCATTTCTGCCAGCGGCTGGGTCGACCGCGGGGGTATTTTTTTTTCCAGCCACGAGTACAATTCATACTACTTCCAGTGGGAATCGAACAAGGATTGTTCGAATGTCGGTAGTCCAGTGGGTTGTTGTTGAGTTGACGTAATGCCACGAGCTGATGCGGGCAGGGTGTCCTTTGACTCATTGATGTGGCGGGTTGTAATGGCTTTCTTCACATTACCGGCTCTTACTGGAGAAGTTGGAGTTCGTTTATCCCAGGCTGTGCTGGGTAACTACTAGTCCAGCCCAGAGGTACTGCATTACTGGGTCTTCTATATCAGCAACAGCCACCACTACAGGGAACACGGCGATCCTAGCTTCTGTTAGCCAGTCTGTTTTGGCGCAGACTGTTACCGGGGGAGACCACGAGGAGGTAGAACTGCTAGGTCTTTGTTAGCTGATGGTGAGCCGACCTTGCTATTGCGACCCCAGGTAGAAGGCGCTTCTGCCCTCCAAATCCAGTCGGGTATATCTCTATCACTCTAAGTTTACATATTGCCTTGACGTCTTTGGCTTTAGACTGAACAATGTGTATTTTATCACTATATAGAGAGCATTAAGCTGATCAATACATATCTTTCACAAAAAGCTGTTTAGATCAGTATTTACAGACATATTTGTTTCTGTGTATTGTCTGTCCACAGAAGGCTTTTGTTGGTTGTTGCAACGTCGGATTTTGCTTTGTTCTGCCTTCCTTCAACATACAGCTACAACATTCCATTAAAAAAAAAAATTATATCTTTAGAATTCTCAACTTGCTATTGATCAGACAATTTTATTGTATTCACCTTAAACAGATATCAAATTTAATTGAGTTATTTGCGGGTCATCGTCGTTGCACTCCGAACAAATTTATAAGTGCTCAGATCCCCTCCTCAGCAAGTCCTGCAGAGTCCAGCGACTGACTACTCCAGTTCTGTGTTAGTTGATAAGTCTTCTTATACGTCCACTAAGTTTCTCATTTCTGGCTGTGCCCATCTTAACTCCAATCTCTTTCATCCGAAGGAGTGACGTGGACTCATGGTTGTGGAAGTCCTGTGCCTTTCCCACATCAAGTTTAAACAAACGAGAAATAAAAACATAAAACCGAGGCATTATCTTCAAGCAAAAAATATTGTATTAAAATGTGAGTTAACAAACAGTTCAACTGCTAAACAAGTAAATGAGATCACGTTACAGCAGTGACAAATCATGGAAACAAAAATAAAATAATGCAGCACTGTTTACAAGAATACACTAACATAGCTTGCTAAATTTGCATACAGTAAAATGTGGATTACATAGTAACCCAAACAGAGAAAAATCTCAATATTTTGCATTGTCCAACTGTGTCATATTTGCTAGGTTAATTAACTCTTTCAGTATGGAAGGTTTTTATTAATTTAGCGGTACAGATTTCAGAGACAAAATTGTTCATGGTTTTAAATATTAATCTACATCTTTATATTCAGCTAACACAACATATCATATGTTAATTTTTAGATAATTAAACAAGGAATTATATTTCACCAATACCAAGATGATACAAGACATATAAAAAGAATATGGTTTGATGACAGTTTACACTATTCAAATTGAGAGTGATGCATACAGCGGCTAAACGTACATGACAGAAATTGGCATGGAGCATGGTGCATCAAAATGTACGGAGAGAGTTAAGTCATCTCAAATTTTTTGTAGTGATGAAAATGTAGTATGTCCATCAGGAAATATCTAAAAATAATTGGTGTTCTTACCAAACTGATGAACAAACTACTAAAATGCTTTCTGTTTATATCAAGCAATATCTATTTTTTAAAAATATCCCTAATGTGTAATGTTTATCAGATGGAGTGAATGGTGTGTAGTTGTGGTTTTTACCAATAGCAAAAATAGCATGTGTGGTGGTGAGCTGTGACCAAAGTAATAAAACTGTTTTGCTTGGCTATGGAGGACAGAGGATTCAGTATCTTACATGAGATATGAAATAGTGGGCATCTCTGACCATTTATTTCTTCTCCTGCTCTCTCAGGGTCGAGGGAAAAATAAAGTTGTGATTTTCATTCTCTTGGCAGCTTTGTGCATTGTTCGTTATGTGATGTTTTCTTTATACTGTCACTACATCTTAGTCTTAGTCAACCTTGACTTCTGTTTCCCCTCCCTCTTCATTAATGTGTATGTCTTGTAATAATTTGAAAAACAAGACATTCTCTTTATGTTTATCAGTATTGATTCTATACTGATTCTTTTTTCTCTTATTGTCTCTTCTTATCACTTCATCATCGCTCCTTAAATATCTCATTTCTGTGGTGACTAACTTTTGCCTCTGATCAGTAAACATCTACATTTATTATTGTATGTCAAATTTATGAAAGTAATACATCAACATTTAAAACAATTTGATTTCAGCCAAACTTATTAAATTGTTAACATTTTTCCTATTTATTAAAAAGATTTTGCCATATTCAGTAGAAGACGAAAAAGTTAAATTTATGCTAAATGATCGTTCTTATATTAAGCTGCGGAAGGCTCTGGTTTGTAAACTGGCCAAAATAAGACAGAGCTTTATTCCATCCATTGCTTGACCGATTTCTAGGTTCACGCAGGTGCAAGCAGGTTCATGAAATTATTGACCCCAAATTGTGCCAATAGTTATAATAATATGGGCACTACCACCATATTCCCTCTCAATATGTGTTAGGAAATTGTGTATGATATTTATGAGAAAAACAACTCATATCAAATTTGTTATAGAGTACATTAGCACACTCTAAATGGTATATGTTTGTCACATTTGTCAGGAGTAGGCTACAAGTGGTGCTTAAGACACAGAAGTACAAGCAGCGTTTTTGATAAAATTACATGCAGAATAAAAAATAAATGATCTAAACATCATGAAAGATATGGTAATAGTATAAGTTTAGGAGGATAAAGAAACAAAAACTAAAAAATAGAAAGAAATATGGAAGGTGGGATAAAGAGGACAAGGATAAAACAAGGGAAAAGGACAGGAATAATTCAAAAGGTTTTTTTTTTGAAAATCTTTACTGTATAAGGAGTTGAAAGATTAATTGAAGTAAAGTATGTTTAGTTTAATTGAAGTAAAGTATGTTTAGTTTAATTGAAGTAAAGTATGTTTAGTTTAATTGAAGTAAAGTATGTTTAGTTTAATTGAAGTAAAGTATGTTTAGTTTAATTGAAGTAAAGTATGTTTTTTGAATACGCCAACAGAACAGCTTGTGAGTGCCCACAGCCACAAGAGATCTCTGTCAATGGCAGCAACACTAGATGAAGCTGAAGTGATCAAAAAGTAAGACTTGGATGTAGAGATGTTGAGAATAAGCAAAGAACATAAAATATAAAACTGTTGATTTGCAGGAAGATGAAGGACAAGAAATCTGACAGAAAAGTTTGCTAAAATCAAGATGAGTTACAGTGCCTAAAACTAAGAAAAGGGTTTAATGTAATTCTCAGTAAACACAAATGAGAGTACATCTGTCAAAAGTTGCTTCTTCAACATTGCTTATTCACATTGGTGTGAGGTTAAGCATAAAGCCAACAATACATAATACAAATAATGAAAATTAATAATACAAAGCATTTTAAGAATGTAAATATAAAGTACTCAGGTTATTATGCATAAGTTAATCAAAACTTGGAGTATGACAAGAAATGGAAATAGTGACCAAGTCTGACCAACGTCTCATTTGAACAAGAAAATAATTATAAATATAAGTAGGTGCTGTATAAAAAAAAAAAAAAATTGTGAAAACAAAGTTTAATTGATATGAAATAATATGACAAGAAAAAGGTCATGACATAAGATGCAAAAATAAAAAAAATGAACACACAAAAAAAATTGTAAAAAGTGGAACATTAGCACATGATAAAATTAAAAGGAAAGCACATGATAAAATTAAAAGGAAAGCACTTTTTGTGGTGTATGCAGCACACTCATTCATGTTCTTGTAAACAAAACCATTATCAAACTTTGGCAATACCCACCACAATCCATTACCTGACTATACACATAATCTCATAAGAGAGCATGAATTACATAGCACCAGTGGGAGTCACACAAAGTAAAGACATTATGTAAAACTTAAGACTAGAAGTAAGCTGAATTTTTGTGGAAATTGAAAGAAAAGAAAAGATGAATAAATCTAAATACATCCACAGACAAAAATGTAAAACTAGACACAAATATACCAAATTAAATCTGCAATAAACCAACATCATTACAAATGATCCTTAATTAACTGGCAAACAATCTGAATGATTTGCCACAACAAAGATGTGCTTTCTCAGGAGATTGTTCCACATACCATGAACAGTCAACATCTCAAATAAAGCAATAATGAAACAAATATTATGAATAATAGAACAATCTTATCTTCATGAAACAATGGCCATTACAGCATAAGCTCTTCGACCTGACACCATAGCAACCAAACAAAAACCATGATTCTTTAAATTGTGGTATTTCTCTTGAAATAGTGTTTCTGATATTTGAAGTTAAAGGAAGATATTTCCGACTTTATGGATTTTAATTTGTTTGCAGTGATACCGTGGCCTTCCATAACCAAATAACCAAATTTCTGACTTAAATCAATAAGGGAAGAGCAATCAATGAGATGTTTGACTGTTTGTCTAGGACTGTTGCACCAAAGACACTATTTGATAAAGAAGTTAGTTCCGGGGGACATGCTGTGTCAGACAGTCAGAAGACAGTGGCCTGATTCTGTCTATTTAAAGAGAAATGTGAAAGGAAATATAGATTTTGTCCTGTAGCATAAAACATCATAGTGAACTGTGATCAAACACAGCAGTAGAGGGTGATGCAACTATTATGTTTGGTGTTAATGTAACCATTATGTTTGGTGTTAATGCAACCATTATGTTTGGTGTTAATGCAACCATTATGCTTGGTGTTAATATAACCATTATGCTTGGTGTTAATGCAACCATTATGCTTGGTGTTAATATAACCATTATGCTTGGTGTTAATGCAACCATTATGCTGGGTGTTAATGCAACCATTATGTTTGGTGTTAATACAACCATTATGTTTGGTGTTAATGCAACCATTATGCTTGGTGTTAATATAACCATTATGCTTGGTGTTACCTTCTCAAATCTCTGGAGCATGTATTCATTCTTTTTCACTTCAGCTGACTACAAGGGGCTGCTGGGAGAGAGCCAATGTCCACACAAAAGAGCAATGATAATTACAACATGAAGAGGGGGATAAGTTTCTGTTGACATTAGTAGTCTTTCCCAGAGTATCATGTGATCTTGCAACAGATTGTGGTAAAAATATATAATTTATAAATTTGTTCTGAATGGGCTAGCTCTCAACATTCCTCTATGGTGCAGAAACATGGACAAGAAAACATAACAGAAAATTGAAGCCTTTGAAATGTGGAGTTATAGAGATATAGGTAGAATTGGATGGAAAGAAAAGAAAACTAATGATGAAGTCTTCAAGCAACTAAAAATGAAAAGAGAACTATTAAACACAATTCAAACAAGACTTATGAGATTTTTGGGGTAGGCTAAAAGACACAGCAGCTTGGTAAAAGTAATCTTGGATGGGAAAATACAAGGTGGCAGAGGCAGACCAAGACATTTAATGGATGAGTAACATCAAAAGATGGACAAGTCAGCCTATGATAACCCGCACCATCAAAGCAAGAGACAGAGCGGAATGGCACTCCATGATAGCCAACCTTCGATGCGGAGACAGCACTCAATGATGATGAGCTAGTTTTGCTGACCCTTCACATGACCTATCTGATTTGAAATCAAGTTACAAACAAATCTCAGTTTAAAAAAAAAATAATTAAATTAGGTATCCTGAATTAAAGAACAAGATCAGCAGTGATCTGCACAAATTAGAATCCTATTGTTTAAGATTTTCTGTAGAAGAGAATGAATCAGATACTTTCAATTTGATAAAATCTTGTTTCGGTTACTCAGTGAATTAAAATAAAAACCCATCTTTACTGTGGATGGTCTAGACTCACGTGCACTCACTCAGTCGCAAGGTCCAAAACCTGTTTCCACGTTATAGACTGGTAAACTTCAGTCAATTAGCTCTATGACACGTGGATGCACTGTAGGCGTTTGATTTTCATCATTTAGAAGCTCACTGAAATAAAAATACATTGCCATCTTGTACGCCAGAAATGAGAAACTTGGATGGCATGTAAGAAGACTAATTAACCAACACAGAACCGGAGTCGTCAGTCGCTGGACACTGCGGGACTTGCTGAGAAGGGGATCTGAGCCCCTAAGGACATGTTCGGACTGCAACGATGATGATCTGCTAATAACTCATCTTTATTGCATTTTACACATTTTCTGGAGTTTGCATAGTGGTTTCTGTAAGGACTAGAGAATTCAGTACACCAGTACAGTTGCTACATGATATACAGGTCATAATTGTTAGTTACATACTCTCTCTCTCTCTCCCAACCCCACTGTTATCAATGTGGTTAACATAATCCCTACCTAACACATAAGATGGGAGAATTATCGATTGCAATAAGTGAGCAAACCAGAAGGATTTGATCCCAACTGATGGCTTCCGGGTTCACCCAGTCTTAAATGGGTACCAGATTTTTTTCTGGGAAAGTAAAGCGGCATGGGCATAATACCGGCCACATTACCCCATAAATCATGTGCTGAAGGTCTGTAAAATTTATGGTCACTAACACCATATTCCCTATATGTCACTTTGCGTGACAGGGGCTCTACTTTTTTTTTTACTGAGTGAGCAAACCACAAATGTCATCTTTGGAAGAAACAAAATGGGGGGGGGGGGGGGGGGGGGAGAGAGAGAGAGAGAGAGAGAGAGAAACAACTTTCTGATTCTAACGGTATTGGAACCCTCATCCACCAGACTGGATAACGAAATGGACAAACCCACTTGACCAATTGTTCCTCTGCAAATAGTGAATGCTGGACAAGAATAAGGAATCATAGTGGAAGTAATAGCATGCTATGCACATTTATGTCACCCTGGGATATTTGTTACTGAGGACATGGGGGAAAATCTTTGAGAAATAAATAACATATCATGAGAACAAACAAGACAAGGTAGAAATCCTAAAAACAGTTAAAAATGAAAGCACTGAAAATGGACTGTGTGTTCAATTAAATTGGAGTTATTGCACATTTGAAAAAAAAAAATGGCAATCAGGAAATAAATTATTGAAGTTAGATATGTGTACAAAACATTAAGTAAAAAAGATTAGTTTAATATAATAAATATGTACGTATATTATAATTATGCACCTAGTCTCTTTCATCTCATTCTGCATACAAAATTGTTGGCTTAGAAATGTTTATAGAGATAGGTTGCATCCATTAGAATGTAGCTGCTAGTAGGAGGTCTAAACAAGTTACCCATAATTTGCCTGCTAGTAGGAGGTCTAAACAAGTTACCCATAATTTGCCTGTTAGTAGGAGGTCTAAACAAGTTACCCATAATTTGACTGTTAGTAGGAGGTCTAAACAAGTTACCCATAATTTGCCTGCTAATAATTTGTCTTTTTCTTATGTCCTTCCTCATTTGCCTTTCAGCGTCGAGGGGAGATATAATTTGAGGTCTTTTGCTCTTCTGTTCGCCTCTGCTGCTATGTTTCCTAGTGCTTCTAATATTCCGTCAATCCATCTTTTTCGTGGTCGACCCTTGGGTCTGGTGTTCTCGCAACGTTTATTGAGGGCTCATTGTATTGTGTTTTTATCACTCTGCCTTATCACGTGGCCAAACCATTTTATCTGTTGTTTCTTTATATATTCTATGGCGGGGATTATTCCTAGCATTTTTCTCAGTTCTTCATGTCTGATCTTGTCTCTCAGGCTGTTTCCTCTCATTCATCTAACACTCTCATTCCTAGCATTTTTCTCAGTTCTTCATGTCTGATCTTGTCTCTCAGGCTGTTTCCTCTCATTCATCTAACACTCTCATTCCTAGCATTTTTCTCAGTTCTTCATTTCTGATCTTGTCTCTCAGGCTGTTTCCTCTCATTCATCTAACACTCTTATTCCTAGCTTTTTTCTCAGTTTTTCATTTCTGATCTTGTCTCTCAGGCTGTTTCCTCTCATTCATCTAACACTCTTATTCCTAGCTTTTTTCTCAGTTTTTCATGTCTGATCTTGTCTCTCAGGCTGTTTCCTCTCATTCATCTAACACTCTTATTCCTAGCATTTTTCTCAGTTCTTCATGTCTGATCTTGTCTCTCAGGCTGTTTCCTCTCATTCATCTAACACTCTTATTCCTAGCATTTTTCTCAGTTCTTCATGTCTGATCTTGTCTCTCAGGCTGTTTCCTCTCATTCATCTAACACTCTCATTCCTAGCATTTTTCTCAGTTCTTCATTTCTGATCTTGTCTCTCAGGCTGTTTCCTCTCATTCATCTAACACTCTTATTCCTAGCTTTTTTCTCAGTTTTTCATTTCTGATCTTGTCTCTCAGGCTGTTTCCTCTCATTCATCTAACACTCTTATTCCTAGCTTTTTTCTCAGTTTTTCATGTCTGATCTTGTCTCTCAGGCTGTTTCCTCTCATTCATCTAACACTCTTATTCCTAGCTTTTTTCTCAGTTCTTCATGTCTGATCTTGTCTCTCAGGCTGTTTCCTCTCATTCATCTAACACTCTTCATCTCAGCAAAGATTTTTTTAACCCTTTACTGGGGACAGATTCTGCTTCTTCGGCCTCTGTACAGTTCAAGGGCCTGTTAACATGTACACTGTATAATTGCAATCACATACAAACTATGAAGGTGCGTATTCAGTCTACAACGTATGTCTAATGTTGAAAGTCACTCAAGATAGGTGGAATATTTCTATTGCTCTAAGAAGGTTTCATGATCACATAAAACCCAAGACTCCAAGCTATGGGTCCAATATGTCAAATAAGCTTATCATCATCGTGGGTCATGAATGTCATCCACAACTCATAACTCCCAATCGCTCTGTTTTAACTCAACTTCTGGTTGGTCTCGAGGCAAGACGCCGGTCTCGAGGCAGAGAGGCTGTGAGTTCAAATCCCAGCTGTACCAGTTGGGATTTTTATTTATGATTTCTCTCTGCGACAACCACCCCTGGTCTCAGCAGCGAGGCCCGGCTTGAAATGTCAATTACTTATCGACAGAAAAAATATGAGTACCTCCGAAATCGGAGTTACCTGCCTGTGCAGTGGGAGACCCCTGTGCACATGGTTGTCAGAGTAAAATGGATTAACATGCAAAATTTAGTTCCTAGGGTCTTCGCCAGAGGTAACAGCTTGCGAACGAATTAAAAAACAAAAAGCTCAGCCTATGACTTTCTGTTATGCTGCCAGGTTTTATTGTTCAGTCTCTTCCTCGTAAAAAAAGTAAAGTCCCCCCATCACGCCAAGTGGCGTATAGGGAAATATGGTGTTAGTGACCCTATATTTTACAGACCTTCAGCACATGATTTTTGGGGTAATGTGGTCGGTATTACGCCTGTGCTGCTTTACTTTCCCAGAAAAAAATCCGGTACCCATTTAAGGCTGGGTGAACCCGGAAGCCGTCGGTTGGGATCGAACCCTACCCCTTGTCCATGGTAGTCCAGTTCACTAACCACTGAGCTATCGCGGCTCCCTCTCTTCCTCGTGTTCTTCATAATTTGAATCCAAAAGTCACCGATTTTTTGTAATCAGCTTCATGGTTGGTTATTTTATAACAAAGAATCACACCTACATTTCAATATTCAGGGATAGTGACCCTGAATTGAGTGTAATTCTCATTTATTGAATGTTCATACTTATGGCTGAGTTAGATTTGAGAAACAGCAAGTAAATCAATATCATTTCAATTGCTAACAAAAGTTTGTGCATAATTTATGACATTTAATATGAATATGGACAAAATTAAATGGAATAAAGGTGCACTTGACGTTTATGTCCAAAAATAAATCACATACAGAACCATTATTCAAGTTTATGTTAGGGCATATGTTCATGCATAAATAATTGATAACACATACTTAAGGTTGAAGGCAACCTGAAATTTGCAGCCAGGAAAAAAAATAACAAAAGCATATATTGAGGCTAATATAGTTTATGCATCCAAAACAGGAACAATCAACAAGCAAATGAGAAACAAATAAGATGCAACAAAAACATGGTTTTTGTAAAAGAAGCTAAGAATTTCAAGGACAAATGGAAATATAAGTGAAGATGTTCTTGGAGAAGTGTCCGCAGGACACAATTAGAAGACTTGGCACACTTAGTCATTAGAGGTGTGGAAAAAACTCAAACACCTTGTGACAATTGCACTGGGCCATTTTATTTTCCAGCTTCACAGAAAACGTCAAACACTCTCCAAGAAATAGGTTAAAAGTCGTAACGACAATTTTAGGTTTATTGGTCATAACAGGAAAATATGATTTCAGAAGATTAAGATCATGAGAGGAATATCTGACAGGATTATCCAGACAGCAGCAAAATGAAAACAACAGATCTAATTAGACAAAACTCAAAAGAGATAAACAATGAAGCTTTATCTTCAATGACATATGCCATGATGCTAACTGAATGAGCAATGTCATTTCAAAGGTACTATGTCATTTTTATAATCTATTCACTGACAAGCATGAGAAATGAATACATGAGATAACATTGAGAATGGAAGACAAGAATACTACTTTATAATTCAGAAAAACACACAAAGAAATAAAGACATAACTATACAACACAAAAAATAACATCTGAAAGCATGTGCAGATTCTACAACATCAGATCTGGACTTGTATACACATTCAATGAACATGAGAATGAGAAAAAGTCTCTCCACAACTTAAATTATCACAACAAAATGTTAATCTCAACACACAACAGCAGTTCAAGCATAGTCAGTGTTAGTAGCACTCTGTGAGACCTTGGATAGCTAGAGAACTGTACAAGAGTTGTTTACAACTGACCTGAATTTGATTTTACAAATTAAAATCAACAGAAAAGTATGGAATAGCACGGTATTGGATTTACATCCCTTGCCAATCTCTTAACCCTAAATTATAATAATTATATGCAACTCTCCCATTTACGATACCATAGTAAAAATTACTACCACTTAAATGCAATATTAAGTACTCTAAAAATAGTAATCAACCACTAATATCTTCAGTAATAAAGAAAAGACGATGGTCATATGTTGGACATGTGAAGAGAAGAGATACTAACTGAATAGCAAAGCAAGCCCTCATGTGGGAAACAACAGGTAAGAGGAAAAGAGGAAGGCCCAGAGAGACACTGAGAAGAACATTGATGAGAGAGGCAAGAACAGCAGAAATCGGTTCCCTCAATGAGATAGAGCTGCTTGCACAGAACAGAGACAAATGGCGAGATTTGATAAAATATCTTTAAAAGAATTTAAAACTGCTAGAACAAAAATTCAGATAAGAGAAGGAGTATTTTAGTCTACGCCCTATGGGCTGGCTATGGCTCGAAAGGTCAATAGATAGATAGATAAAAATATTATTTTCTCTAAACTTTTGATAAACTGGGCAAAACACCGGGACTCGTAATTCCTGGCTCAGGTTGATTTAAGACCTGAAGTTTTGCCTCATGGACCTGATGTGTTACAATGTCTAGTGGTACCATTGCTGTGAGGCTGTTTGGTTACCTCATAGCATTATTCGCTGCGTTTCCGGAGAGTCACAAAAGGTTGTTTCATGTCTGCCAACAGTCAAGAAAATTTCTCTGATCACAAAAAAGAAAACAACAAATTAAATCCTATATCAATAGAAACAAATCCAACACTCAGGGGTCACCGGAATGTAGTAATTAGGAAGGTACACAGAGGGGGCAATGCTTGACCACTGCAAAATATCACAATTTTGAAGAATTTGTTTTTGCATGAATACTTTTCCCTATTTTTCACTCTGACAGCTATTTGCTCAGGTGTCCCTTGTCAACTCAGACAGATATTCTCTCTCCTATATCAGATGTACTCTAAATTTTTTTAAGTTGAGAGTTTTTAAAATAGATTTTTGGGTCGATATATTCCTATAAATTTGTCCAGTGCTGCAGCCATTTTTTACCTGCTCTTTTTTTATTTCCATCTGACAGGAGTTCTTTAACGTTAGCAGAACATACAAGACCTTCTGTTTTTGTTGTTATCAAAGATGGCTAGACACCAGGCCTGGGCACTACCCAGGAACTGATGGAGGATAGAGCCAAAAAGAAGCCCCAGATTTGAGGTGACAAATTATGACTGCCTGAGGTGTGATTCAAACCAGGAACTTTCTTGTTCAGAGGCTGACATTTTATCTCTATACTCCTCAAATGCCCCTTGGTGAACAAGGAGAAGGAGTAATAACTGGGCAAATGCAAGAGGAGAAGAGGCCATTATTTTAGACTACCTTTACAATATCAATGTCATAGAATGAATGTAATCTAGATAATATGTCACCCCACTGCCTTGTGGGTGAGACATTTTAGTCAAAGTCTAGTGGAGCCAAACGTAAACAAACCGATGGAAGGCAATAGAAAACCACCATTGTAACTTCTTTGTACAATCGTGAATCACCACAAAGAAAGCAAAGATAAAGGACTTGCCGTAATAGCAAAAAGAAAAAGACATCACCTCAGTGCAAAATAAAGAGAAGTGGAACAATATTAAAACAGGTAAATGAATTTAAATATTTGGGAACTTTGTTAACCTCAGACGGAAGATGTACAAAAGAGGTGAGATGCAGAATGGCTCAGGCAAAAGCAGCTTTCCAGAAAATGAGGAAGATACTATGCAATCCATTTTTGACAATAGAAACAAGAAAAAGAGTTTTTAAATGCTATGTAGAGCCAGTCTTAACATATGGATGTGAATCATGGACAATAGGACAACAGACAAGAAAATCACTGGAGTCTGTAGAAATGTGGTTTTACAGAAGAATGTTGAGAATACCATGGACAGCTAAGAAGAGTAATGGAAACATTCTGAAAGAGGCAAAAGTAAAAAGAGAGCTAATTTCCAATATTAGGAAGAAACAATCATCATTTTTTGGCCATGTAATGAGAAGAGAACAGCTGGAATATATTGTGACAACCGGGAAAATTGAGGGACGAAGAGAAAAGATACCAGACAGCTTAAGAGAATGGCTTGGCAGAAGGTCAACAACAGAAATGATAAAGAGCTGTCGAGACTGAAAGTTGTGGAGAAACATGATCACCTACGCCAGTAGGCCCGGTACTTGATGATGATGAAATGAATTTAAATATTTGGGAAATTTGTTAACCTCAGATGGAAGATGTACAAGCAAAAAGAGAGTTAATTTCCAATATCAGGAAGAAACAATCATCATTTTTTGGCCATTTAGTGAGAAGAGAACAACTGGAATATATTGTAACTGGGAAAATTGGGGGACGAAGAGATAGAGGGAAAAGATACCAGACAGCTTAAGAGAATGGCTTGGCTAAAGGTCAACAATAGAAATCATAAATAACTGTCGAGATTGAAAGTTGTGGAGAGACATGATCACCTATGCCAGCAGGCCTGGTACTTGATGATGATCTGTTAACTATACCTACCAAACAAATAAAATGTAACAAACAATTCCAGGTCAATTGTAAACATCACTACTTCATTGTAGATGAACACACATCAAACTTTAAATTCTAAATAATAAAATTATATAATAAAACCATATTACATTATACTAATTCAATTACATCTATTACACTGCAATATTATGTATATATATATATATTATATAGAATAATAATTATTTTATCTAACATAATCTAAGTAAAATGTAGTATAAGTTAAGAGCAGCACATTACGTATGTGAAACTCTTATGTCTCCACTTTCTACAGAATTTCATTCATCATTCCAAGCAAAGAAAAAGTATTAAAACACACTATTAGAAAAAGTAATTTATGTTATATATAATCTTAACACAATGTTCCAACTACTTCCTCAGTGGAAGCTCTCTTTAGTTAGAAGCCTGTCCGACAAGTAGCTCTGTAGAAACAATTCAGTTTCCTTATTTTTGTTGACATTTCAGTTCCATTCTTTTATGCTGCTGAAAACACTCATGTTCTTTTCCTGTTCATCTGAACTAATTATATTGTTCATCAAAGTCTCTATGCCCACTTGCTACATTGTCTGTATTAAAACTTGGTAGAGGTGATAGTGTCCAGTGGAAAATAAATAACACAGTGTTTGAATATGAAAAAGAGTTCTTAAATGTTATGTAGAGCCAGTCTTAACACTTAGATGTGAATCATGGACAATAGGACAACAGACAAGAAAATCACTGGAGTCTGTAGAAATGTGGAATGTTGAGAATATCATGGACAGCTAAGAAGAGTAATGAAAAAGTTCTGAAAGAGGCCAAAGCAAAAAAGAGAGCTAATTTCCAATATTAGGAAGAAACAATCATAATTTTTCGACCATGTAATGAGGAGAGAACAGCTGGAATATATTGTAATAACTGGAAAAATTGAGAGACGAAGAGATAGAGGGAAGCAAAGAGAAAAGATACCAGACAGCTTAAGAGAATGGCTTGGCAGAAGGTCAACAACATAAATGATAAATAACTGTCATGATCGAAAGTTGTGGAGAGACATGATCATCTATGCCAGAAGGCCCAGTACTTGATGATGATGATTTTCCCTGCTCGTAATCTGATAACCTCCTGTGTGTTACCGGGGCCTCATTATGAGGAAAGTAAAGAATAGTGACACTGTGACCTTCCAGGCATGTCGTAAGAGGCGACTAAGGAGGTTCATCGATGGCTTGACAAGCTGTTATTGTAAAAAGTATTGTTATGGAAACAGCCATAGATTTTAGAAGCAGCGATCTCTGCAATATGTGCCATTTTGGCACGCAAGGTTTCTGTTTTTGAGATTGTGGTTCTGCCCTATGTCCGTCTTCGGCTCGAAAGGACAATAGATAGATAGTTAGATAGAATCTTAGAACAATTTTGGTAGATCAATTAAAATGTTGATATAGTTTTTACATTGCAGTTATTTGGTTGTCCTATTCATTATAGAAGAGAAGACTGACATAGTTGAGACAGCCATCCTGTATTGGATCTTTTTCTTAATGGACTACTCTACAATCTTTTCCATCTTGTGCAGCAAACAACTGATGGTGGAGAACAGTCTTTAATAGCTCTTTGTCTTGTGGGCATTGATAGCATCCGAGCTTACTGACCTGAATTAAGGACAAGCAACAAAACAATATTATTAATACACGAATATATACAAGATATAGCACATCTGACATTGCTTATTGCTGATCTCAAAATTGTTATCATTTATTAAATGTTGTTGCTAAAATATTTATAAAGCAATTGGTTATAATTTGTAAAAGGTGAACAACCATGAGTTTATTACAATAACCTAATGAATCGTTGGCCTTGAGTCTTCAATCAGAACCTGTTTCATAAAAAATGGTGAAACATAACTGACTGTTAAACAAAGCAATTAGTATACAGAAAGCATTGGAATTTTATAAATTTCTACAGATTTAAAAGTTCAACGAAATTGTACTTTAAATATCAAGTTCATACATTCATTAATATATTTGCAATAAATGATATATATTTACATGATTAATATATGTGCATAATAACAATTTGTGTAGAAATACTCTCCTTATGTTAAATTATAGTTATAAATATCAAAACATGAAATTTAAACCATTGTATTCACTCAAAACATATTTACTGAAAAAAAATCAAAACATTAAAGCTTACTGCTGATATTTAACAACTTGTAAAAATTATAACATATTATGTAATAATATTATTTATATACATTTTAAAATTAAATTTACAAATTCCAAAAGATAAAATTCTATCTTTCCTATGCCATTTCTAATTTTCATATTAAATTTACTCCATCTTTAATTCAAATATTCCTTCTTCAATTAAAAAAATAATATAACAAGTCAATAACCTTCTATTTTCAATATAACTTCAATTTCAATAGTCCACCTCTAATTTCTGGATTTTATTACTAAACTCAATTTCCACCAGTATTTTCAATATTCCAACTCTAATTTCAATGTTTCAGCTCCAATTCCCGTATTCCATTTCTAATTCCATGAAACATTTTACTATCTAGAAGTTTTACTATTATAAATATAATCACGCTAACAAATTTTTAATTTCAGCTACTGTTGTTTGCCTGTGCCAGCTTTATATCTCCAGCAATAATTCTGAGCGACTGAATTTTGTGTGAATATCCAAGTCTTACTGTTTCTCACACTGGTAGCCATATGCTCAGGTGTCCCTCTTCATGCAGGGAACACTCCAACTTTAGAGGTACACTTTTTTTTTTTCCACACTGAGAATAAACAAATTTTTGTTTCCGGGTAGTTTTTTTTTCTGTCAAATTGTGCCCAGGCAGCAGCCATTTTTGGCGTACTCTTTTCAATTTCAAACAGCCAAGGGTTGTTTTTTTTCTGTCAAATTGTGCCCAGGCAGCAGCCATTTTTGGCGTACTCTTTTCAATTTCAAACAGCCAAGGGTTGTTTTTTTTCTGTCAAATTGTGCCCAGGCAGCAGCCATTTTTGGCGTACTCTTTTCAATTTCAAACAGCCAAGGGTTGTTTTTTTTTTTTTTTATGTGCACAGAATGGACACGGGACCTCCTGCTTTTTGTCATTATCCGATAGGACTAGACATTAGATCTCAAAGATCAGGGGAGAGTATATGTATATGGCCCTTTTCGTCTTGTCAGACGGTCTAGTGGAGGCTATACTATATTTTTTTTTAGGTTTTGTTTTTGTCGAACAGCTTCTCTCGTGGTTAATTCTACCAATGTTTGACAAACACACGTGGTCACATAATGAACAAGTCAGGCCCACTGACCCACAGGGTTTTCCATCCTTTTTCATGAGTCTTTTCTCTTCTAAGTTTTGCCTTAGCAGTCTCAAATGATGTTATACTGTTCCTTATACATGCTCTCCATGATGTGCGATCACTTGCCAGATGTTCCCAGTCATTTTCACAGATGGAGAAGTCTTTCAGAGATGATTTGTAGATATCTCTATATCGTAGTTTAGGTCTGCTGATTTGTCTTTTTCCATGTATTAGTTCACCATATAGTATTTGCCTAGGAATGCGTTTTTCTTCCATTCGCTGGACATGCCCCAGCCATCTTAGTCTTCGACATCTGAGCATCAACATGATTGTTGGGATCTTAGCACGTTGCAGGACAGTTAAGTTGGTTATTTTCAGGGGAGAGTAAAACCACAATCAACCATGGATTCAAAGTGGAAAACTCTCACCGCCTATGGCAGGATTGAAACCTAGGATCTTCTAGATCAGAAGTTAAAGTCATACCACTAGACCACCAAGATCCATATTCTCAGCTATAAAATGAACCACTCAATCTACAAAATTTGTTACATTTACTTCACTCATATTGTCCAACGTGTCTAAATTTACACACAGATACCGTATTTTAAAAATCCTGTTCATCTAATATCAGAATTTTTATGATCGCGTCACTAACTTCAGAGTTTAAATAAACTTCCTCTATATTTCATTTCATAAACATACGGTTGTATTATATCACATATTTCAGCCCTGTTATTTAAGATTGTATTATGCCACATATTTCAGCCCTGTTATTTAAGATTGTATTATGCCACATATTTCAGCCCCATTATTTAAGATTGTATCATGTCACATATTTCAGCCCCATTATTTAAGATTGTATTATGCCACATATTTCAGCCCTATTATTTAAGATTGTATTTTGTCACATATTTCAACCCCATTATTTAAGATTGTATTATGCCACATATTTCAGCCCCATTATTTAAGATTGTATCATGTCACATATTTCAGCCCTATTATTTAAGATTGTATTATGCCACATATTTCAGCTCCATCATTTAAGATTGTATTATGTCACATATTTCAGCCCCATTTTTTAAGATTGTATTATGCCACATATTTCAGCCCTATTATTTAAGATTGTATCATGTCACATATTTCAGCCCTATTATTTAATATTTATTATTTAACAGTCTACAAGGTTTTGAAAACTAAATTTTCTCCCAGGTGAAAAGGTTTCCATCTCATGCAAGTGTCAGAAGCACATATATTTGCGGCCAAAAGAGCTTAAAAATTAAACTTAATTTGGGAACTACCAACGACAATGGACATTATCAAGTGCTGAAGAAACATTAATATTTTGTTTAGATTGATGTTGATTCCAATCATCACCACATAAATATAATGACATAGATATGGAGACATATGCATTTTCTAGTAGTAGATCTAGTTCTAGTCATAGCTGATGTATTATGAAAGCTATAAAATTGTTCAAGAAAAATGAAGCAGATAAAAATAAAGATGATCCGATCTCTTCAATGTGCACGTAGTTGCTCTGCTAATGTGCACTTGTGCATAAACTATAATGGACTGAAGTTGAAAATAAAGATGATCTCTTCAATGTGCACGTAGTTGCTCTGCTAATGTGCACTTGTAGATAAACTATGATGGACTGAAGCGTTGGAGTTGAATATTAGCAACTTGAAATTATGTGACATAAATTCAAAACGCTACAGAGATGATATTTGTGAGTAGAACTATAATCATTTTGCACAAATGTGGATATATTTAGCAACAAATGACATTTCTTGAGTTACTATTTGCATAAATATGAAAGTATCATTATCTTAAGCGAAGCTTTTATTTTTGTTTTCAAATTTGATTTTTTTTTGTGTCATTAGATTTATCATATTATAATTATTGCATTTTCTAGCAAAAAATATGTTTGTAAATACTTTTCTTAAAGGTTAATTCATTTCTAGAAATGTTGATATATAATATATCACAGTAATATCTGAAGTTTAAAATATGTTAGCAAACCATGTAATGTACTCATGTTCTCATTTTTTCGGCTCAGCAAGGCTGTGTATTTAAATTACAAGTCACTAAGTTTCAAATTTGAAACAAAAAATGATAGAGAATGTACAATTTTTAAGATAGAAAAAGAAAATATTACACTTTAAGATAAAGAAGATATTACACTTTAAGATAAAGAAAGTATTACACTTTAAGATAAAGAAAGTATTACACTTTAAGATAAAGAAAATATTACACTTTAAGATAAATAAAATATTACATTTTAAACAATTCTTTCTCCATAAAATGCAAGTTGGAGCTTGAATAAGAGATGATAGTTAAAAAGAATGAATTCTCCTTTATCAGAATGTAAATTAAGAATACAACCAGTATCACTAATCAAAGCAGCCAAAATTGCAAAGTTTTTAGAAGCAGATTAAAAAATAGGCTCATAAGGCAAGCAGAAACAATTAAGTGTATTACTAGTCTAAACTCTTCTTCTTCTTCTTTCCTTCCTCATCTGCCTTTCAGCGTCGAGGGGAGATATAATTTGCGGTCTTTTGCTCTTCTGTTCGCCTCTGCAGCTGTTATGTTTCCTAGTGCTTCTAATATTCCATCGACCCATCTTTTTCATGGTCGACCCTTGAGTCTGGTGTTCTCACAACGTTTGTTGAAAGCTCGTTGTGTTGTGTTTTGTTCTTTCTGCCTTGTCACGTGGCCAAACCATTTTATCTGTTGTTTCCTTATATATTCTATGGCGGGGGCTATTCCTAGTTTTTTTCTCAGTTCTTCATTTATGATCTTGTCTCTTAGACTGTTTCTATAAACTGATTCATTATTTAGACATGGTTATTTTTAAAATGTTAATTAATTTTAACACCACCACCAGTTTATTTTCACAACAAAATAAAATCACAATATTATTATCCTGATCTGTTATCTATTTTATTATAGTAATCCTGGTGAAACAATTATTCTCAATAAATTTATATTTTTGAACTTTTCTCCATCATGCCAATGCTCTGGCCTCCTCAAAAAGAATTTCTCCTTGGGTGATCTTAGGCTTTCCCAAACCATTCTTTCTATGTTGGTTCCAGTCAAAGACATTTCTAGCTATATTATCATCATGTGCCATATCGGTTGGCATAGGCAATCGTGTCCTTCCACAAACAGCAGAATTCACAGTGCATCGTATCAATTCTGTTGTTGACTTTTTTCATGCCATGCAACCAAGCTATCTAGTATCTTCTCCTTTAGTTGTCTGTGATCTCTCTTTCTCTGTATTTTGCCAGTTGTAACCAAGTATTCCAACTTTTCTCTTCTCATGATGTGCCTGAAAAATGTTAATTGTTTCTTTCTGATTTTTTTTAGGAGCTCCTTTTTCATATTGGCCTCTTTGAGAATGTCATCGTTGGTCTTTTTAGCTGTCCAGGAAACTTTCAACTTTCTTCTGAGAAATCCCATCTCTGTGGCCTCTTATTGTCCTTTCATTTGTCTGCTGTCCATGATTCGCTTCCATAGGTCAGAATTGGCTATATATAGCAACAATGAACTCACTTTCTCACTTCAATTAACATAGACTTGTTGCATAAGATGTTTTTCATTTTCTGCTATTTTGGTTTGAACTATTCTGCTTTTTATTTCTGTGGTGCATCTCCCATCTGATGTTATTACTCTGCCCAAGTATTTGACACGTTGTACTTGTTTCACATTTGTCCTGTTTATTTTTATGCTGCATGATGGTGGTGATTATTTCTTCGATAGGACCATTACTTCTGTTTTCTTACTATTCAGACTGAGACCTTTCTTGTTGCTTTCTTTTACTATTATGTCTATCATTTCTTGTAGTTCATTCTCTGTCTCTGCTATTAAGACTGTGCCATCCACATATCGCAAATTGTTTATGTTGTGACCGCTGACTTCAATTCCCTTTTTGTCTACTATTGATCTCATAATATTTTTGCTGTAAAGTGGGAAGAAATCCGGTGACAGGAAATAGCTGTACTAAACTATCAACAATTATCCAAGGGAGAGATTCAGAGGTGTTTAAACTTTTCCTACCCTGGTTACCCTCCCTGCTGATCATATAGCGGTGGGCTCCCATGGCAATAACAATTGCATAAGTAAGTAAACTCTGATTTATAATAGAATATCATCATCATTAAGTACCAAGCCTGCTGGCGTAGGTGATCATGTCTCTCCACAACTTTCGATCAACTGTTATTTATCATTTCTGTTGTTGACCTTCTGCCAAGCCATTCTCTTCAGCTGTCTGGTATCTTTTCTCTTTGCTTTCCTCTATCTCTTCGTCCCTCAATTTACCCAGTTGTTACAATATATTCCAGCTGTTCTCTTTTCATTACATGGCCAAAAAATTATGATTGTTTCTTCCTAATATTGGAAATTAGCTCTGTTTGCTTTGGCCTCTTTCAGAATGTTTTCATTACTATTCTTAGCTGTCTCAACATTCTTCTGTAAAACAACATTTCTACAGCCTCCCGTGATTTTCTTGTCTGTTGTCCTAATGTCCATGATTCACATCCAGATGTTAAGACTGGCTCTACATAACATTTAAGAACTCTTAATAGGATATATAAGATGATAAATGGTGACAGAATTAACACTATCCTGTAGAAACGTGTTCTAAAAACACGTATTAAAAAATATTAAGTCTATGTGGATGTTGTCATTTTATGATTTCTAACCAATAAGTAGGCACATGACTATATCCTCTGCATGGTACTTTTGTCATAGTTTGGCAGTGCCCCTGGGAGAGGTAGATAGTGGCATACTTTGAGAAACTGATGTAATTTGTTTTTTTTTTTTGTTCTTTCATGAGGCTTCAATTGTATGCAATGATGTCTTCATTATTTGGCTGAACTTGACCTACCAACCAATCAGCATCCTGCTTGAAAGATGTCTGCCTGTCTGGCACAAAACACTTTAACACTGATGGGTAATATGCTGGAAATAAGTGTCAAGGATGGACAGAAATAGCTTACATTGGTGAAGAAGGGTACGAAGAATGGAGACAAAAATAGGCAAATCACAAAACAAGAAGAGAAAAGATATAAAGGTGAAAACATGGAACAAAACACCATCCACCGCAACATCCAAACACATATGTTGTATATGTTGCCATGTCTGCCATTCCAATAATATAGTCATAATGTACACTGTGTTTGCTTCATGCTGACTTACAGGACCATGTTAGTTTATCTCACAAAGTCTGTAAACCTATTCTTATTGGTCTGCTCAGCTACACACTCATCATCTATTTGTGTATTCAAAATTATTTGTTCTTTAAATACTTATCCTTTTCTACGATACAATTTCTAATTTTGGGTTTCAACACTTGTGTCTTTCTGGGATACAATACATCATACACTTTTGGGCACAACACTTTATATTTCAGGGATAAACACTTGAAACTTCCTGGGATACAATACATCATACACTTTTGGGCACAACACTTTATATTTCAAGGATAAACACTTGAAACTTCCTGGGATACAATACATCATACACTTTTGGGCACAACACTTTATATTTCAGGGATAAACACTTGAAACTTCCTGGGATACAACACTCACAAATTTGCGGGAAAGATCAATTTTCTATTTCTGAGATACAAGATTTTGTTGGTGGGTGCACAACACTGATATGTGATACAGCACTTGAATACAACACACGAGTGTAGTGTTTGCATGTGAAAGTGTTAAACTGCTGAGCAAAAATACAACTGATTAAAGGAAAAAGAAAGGCAACGAGTAAATAAATAAAGAATAGATGGTGTTTATTAGATGCTGTGTACTGTATGGCACAATTAATGAAGCAGGAAGCATAATCAGTTTTACAGACTGTCTTTATTGGTGTTAGATTAACTATTTATTTATTTGTTAAACTTTAATTGGATACATTATGATTTTGTAAATGCTGTTTATTGCTTATTCTGCTGATTTGTATTTGTTTGTTTTTTTATTATTCTTAATATAAGGAGCACTGTGTGCCCATTTATTGTTATCAAAATTGACATCACAGTACTCTGAGCGATCTAACTGGTGCTCATTCGCTTTCAGCAGATGGTGTAGTGTGTGCAAACTGAGGGTTCCAGTAGCTTGCTGGTTGTGCACAGATCTAGCTCACCTCTGTAAGGTGCCATTTCACCTTATCACTTTGCTGTGCTACAAGTTTTATACAAAGCAGCAATATTTGCATCTTTTACTGGCACATCTGTCTTCGACTTGGGTAAGTTTCCTTAACAATTTTCACCTAGGCAGTGGTCATTTTTAGCCTACCTTTTTTTACTTTCAACTAACAAGGGCTCTTTAATGTCCACAGAATGCATGGGACCTTCTATTCTTCACCATTATCTGAGAGGGCTAGACATCAGATCTCACTACACAGAGGTCTCCCCTGGTAACAGTCTGCGTTAAAACAGGCTGGCTAACAGAAGCTAGGATCGCTGTGTTCCCAGTAGTGGTGGCTGTTCCTGATATAGAGGACCCAGTATTGCAGTATCTCTGGGCTGGACTAGTAATTTCCCAGCATAGCCTGGGAAAGATGAACTCCAACTTCTCCAGTAAGAGCCGGGAATGTCAAGAAAGTCATTACGACCCGCCACATTTTATGAGTCAAAGGGTAACCTGCCCGCATCAACTCGTGGCAATCCGTCGACAACAACAACCTGCCCGCATCAACTCGTGGCAATCTGTCGACAACAACAACCTGCCCGCATCAACTCGTGGCAATCCGTCAACAACGACAACCTGCCCGCATCAACTCGTGGCAATCCGTCAACAAAAACAACCTGCCCGCATCAACTCGTGGCAATCCGTCAACAAAAACAACCTGCCCGCATCAACTCGTGGCAATCCGTCAACAACAACAACCTGCCCACATCAACTCGTGGCAATCCGTCAACAACAACAACCTGCCGGCATCAACTTGTAGCAATCCGTCAATAACAACAACCTGCCCGCATCAACTCGTGGCAATCCGTCAACAACAACAACCTGCCCACATCAACTCGTGGCAATCCGTCAACAACAACAACCTGCCGGCATCAACTCGTAGCAATCCGTCAACAACAACAACCTGCCGGCATCAACTCATAGCAATCCGTCAACAACAACAACCTGCCGGCATCAACTCGTGGCAATTCGTCAACAACAACAACCTGCCCACATCAACTCGTGGCAATCCGTCAACAACAACAACCTGCCGGCATCAACTCGTAGCAATCCGTCAACAACAACAACCTGCCGGCATCAACTCGTAGCAATCCGTCAACAACAACAACCTGCCGGCATCAACTCGTGGCAATCCGTCAACAACAACAACCTGCCCACATCAACTCGTGGCAATCCGTCAACAACAACAACCTGCCGACATCAACTCGTGGCAATCCGTCAACAACAACAACCTGCCGGCATCAACTCGTGGCAATCCGTCAACAACAACAACTACACATGGATCAGGGGAGGGTAAAGCCACAAAGAAATCACTGATGCAAGCGTGAACAATTCCCACCAAATTGTGGTAGGGTTTAAACCCAGGACCTAGTTGTCCAGAGGCTGATGTCTTACCTCTAGACCACACAGTCACCTAACCTTGAGCAACATTGCATTATAAAGCGTTGCTGCCTCACCACTACATTCTCATGAAAAGCTGTGTCATTTTTCAACATTCGGTGGTTAAAGACTCTCAAAACACCATCCTTGTCTATTATTCCCATCAAAGGGGCATCTGAGCAGGTGGCCAAATCAAGAAAGAGCAGGTTAGAATCATGACAGGCTAAAAAATAAATTGTAATGTCAGAGCTGAAATAAAATCTATGACCTGAATATCTGGTGGCAACTGCACTAGACATGTGATTCTCAATCCCAGTAGGCTTTTCTTTCTTTCTTTTCTTTTTTTTTTTCAATACGCACAACTGCGGTCTGTCTATCAGCACTGGAAGCAGACACAACACCTATCCTGTGATGCTCAGGGTCTCTCATGTGTTGGAGATATTGTGTGCCTTTTCAACAATGTTAAAAAATATTGACAAGCCTTATACTTATTTCACGTTGAGTACCCATCTTTTTTCGCACTTTTCTTCCCGTTCTTCTAACTATATGCTTAATTCTAAAACATATCAACACTTATCTAATAAAAAGTGTTAGTTGTTATGAAAATTCAAGCAATTCTCATTTTAAATTATATTCTTTTACATCATTATGTTCAACCATTATTTTTAAATAGCTTTCTAAAGTTGATAAGTTGTTCTTTATTATGCAATCAAGGATAGTTATAATCCTTTTAATAAAATTGAAAGGGTTAAATGTAAATAATTGATATTTATTGTCTGTTTATTTGGTCTGTTTTGATACATACATTGTTTGTGACAGTTGGTCTGTTTTGATACATACATTGTTTGTGGCAGTTGGTCTATTTTGATGCATACATTGTTTTTGACAGTCCATTTTGCCATTCCATGATAGTTATACTTCAAAAATACTTTAAATATTTCAGTTGTTTTATTTAATTCCTTGTTTACACATTAAATCATGAAGCTGATTTTTAATTTGTAAATTACAACAAATAAATAATTTTTTCTACATAATATTATAATAAAGCAATAAGAAGTATGCATACGGCTATGGCACAATATAGCTGTGAAGCTGTAGATCATAAAGTAAAGCAAGAACAAGCACATCAAGATTATGTGAATAATAATCTCAAATATAGACTTGACATTATGTGCACGTAATAAATGTGCCCGATAAGTAAAAGGGGTTTTTAAAAAATGAATTCACCGTGCCCCAGCAAATTCACTCCTCAGGTGAGCTCGAGTTAATAAAGAACGAAGACCCGCATTTTGCAGTGCTGTTGAGGTACATGGAAAGTTGCGTAAAAAAAGATATAAAAACAAACATGGCTGATGAAGAAAACTGATAATGAAAAAAGAAGATGAAGAAAGAAATAACATAACCAATCTACGACGACAATGTGATTATGTTTCATCATATGCAATGATGATGACCCGCAAATAGCTCAATGTTATAAAATGATTATTTTATCCAGAATGGCAAGAGTAGAAACCCCACAGGAGATGACAATATCTTTTTAATTAGAATTACAGGACTATCCATCAGGTCCTTCATAGTCAGTAAATGAAATCTCCAGCTCCAGCTTTTGCTATTTCTCAACTGTTGAGTATTCACTTCTCCCATTGGTGATACTGGTGTCTTCTGGTCTCTGACGTATAGATAGTGATTAAATATTGAGAGAGATGTGATGGAGCATAATATAGTTTTTGACAGTAGTGAAATGTGATATTTTAGTAATACAATGTATGTGTGTTTTGTATGAAATGTAATATTTTTGTATCAAGGAGCATGTAAGAAAAAAAAACTATCTCTATGGCATTTTCCAATTACTGGGATCTGCCGAGGGGAATTATCGGACCAAAGAATTAATGTGACATTTTAGTACTACTTTGTGTGTGTGTGTACTCTAAAAAAAAAAATGATATTTTAGTACTACTGTTTATGTATCCTGAAGAATATGTAATATTGAGTTATTGGGTTATTTGCGAGTTATCATCATTGCACTCCGAACACATCCATAGGTGCTCAGATCCTCTCCTCAGCAAGTCCCATAGTGTCAACGACTGACAACTCCAGTTCTGTGTTGGTTGATAAGTCTTCTTATATGCCCACTAAGTTTCTCATTTCTGGTTGTGCCCAACTTAACTCCCATCTCTTTCATCCGAAAGAGAGACATGGACTAATGGTTGTCGAAGTCCTGTGTCTTTCCCACATCTCGGAGGGCATTGATGATGTCCGCCCGATCCATTTGTTGACCACCCTCAATAATAGCATAGATAGCCAACATGTCCACTCTTTCATTTCCCCATACTCTCACATGTCGTGAGATGTAGACAAAGGTGAATTATGTATTTTTTATTTCTGCAATGACTCTACCAATTGCATGCATACAGAACCCGCCTCCATTTTTTTAATCAGGCCCATCGAATCACTCAGTATGCAGGCGTGGGTGTAGTCTTGTGACTCTAAACAGATGAAAGCCTAGTCACTGCCATCACCTCCATCGCCATACTACTCGTATTCATAACGTATGCACCAGTCTTACTTGACTATTCTTCCTGTCGAGCCTGCTGTAAAGGCCTATACGCACTCCTTTGGTGTTGAATTATGGATCCATTTGAATAGATGACTGCATCTTTCTCTTTGGTGTTATCCCAAATGAGACCGTTGGCCTCCACATTGACAATGACAAAATGTAATATTTTGGTATTACAGTGTGTATTGTGGGGAATGTGATATTGTAGTATTAGTGTATGTATGCATATTCTGTAGAAAATGTAATATTTTGACATTACAGTGTGTATTGTGGGGAATGTGATATTATAGTATTAGTGTGTGTATGCATATTCTGTAGAAAATGTAATATTTTGACATTACAGTGTGTATTGTGGGGAATGTGATATTATAGTATTAGTGTGTGTATGCATATTCTGTAGAAAATGTAATATTTTGACATTACAGTGTGTATTGTGGGGAATGTGATATTATAGTATTAGTGTGTGTATGCATATTCTGTAGAAAATGTAATATTTTGACATTACAGTGTGTATTGTGGGGAATGTGATATTATAGTATTAGTGTGTGTATGCATATTCTGTAGAAAATGTAATATTTTGACATTACAGTGTGTATTGTGGGGAATGTGATATTTTAATATTGGTGTGTGTGTGTACTGTACCAAAGTAAGATAGCAGTACTGCAGAAACAAAGAAGTCCAACTAACTTCTAATAAAACTCATAGAAAATATTTTTCAAAAAAACAATCTCTCTCCCAAACCTTTAATACTGTATGGAAGAAAGACCTGATGTAAAAATGCCTTTAAGCACAAGTTACTTACAAAATGTTCATCACCTCTTTCTTTCAAAGATCTACCAGAATCAAAACTAACAATCATCTCAGAAAGTCTGTAACACTGAGAGGAGTAGTCTCCCTGAGACAGTGCAGTGATGCAAATCCTTTCCATAATGTACATCAAAGATACCACAAAATGTAGCCATCATCACGTTTCAAACAGCCTACAGGAATGACTTTGCAGTCTGGACAGCCACAACAACCACATATATACTTTTAAAGAAAGTGTACAGGACAAAGACCTGAGGTCTAAAATTAGATAATTCAAAAACTACAACCACAGAAAGAGCAAATATCTATAAAGGTTAAAAACTATACAATACCCCAAACAGACACACCCACATTTCGTAGAGTCATCCTTGAAACTAGACGTGATGGGATTCATACCTGGGACCATCTTGTTTTACAGACACTGTCTTATAACTACATAAACAACCCCCCTTCCCAAATAAGGATTGATGGTGTTCTTACTACAACTGCCCTTGAAGATAGCCTGTCAGCTTTTTATTTCATCACACACCTGCATGTCCAGGTAAGTTGATTATGGCTTTATATAAATTTCTTTCACTCAAGTCACATCCATACATTTCTTGCACTCAAGTCACATCCATAAATTTCTTTCACTCAAGTTACATCCATAAATTTCTTTCACTCAAGTTACATCCATAAATTTCTTTCACTCAAGTTACATCCATAAATTTCTTTCACTCAAGTTACATCCATAAATTTCTTTCACTCAAGTTACATCCATAAATTTCTTTCACTCAAGTCACATCCATCAATTTCTTTCACCCAAGTCACATCCATAAATTTCTTTCACTCAAGTCACATCCATAAATTTCTTGCACTCAAGTCACATCCATCAATTTCTTTCACTCAAGTCACATCCATAAATTTCTTTCACTCAAGTCACATCCATAAATTTCTTTCACCCAAGTCACATCCATAAATTTCTTTCACTCAAGTCACATCCATAAATTTCTTTCACCCAAGTCACATCCATAAATTTCTTTCACCCAAGTCACATCCATAAATTTCTTTCACTCAAGTCACATCCATAAATTTCTTTCACCCAAGTCACATCCATAAATTTCTTTCACTCAAGTCACATCCATAAATTTCTTTCACTCAAGTCACATCCATAAATTTCTTTCACTCAAGTTACATCCATAAATTTCTTGCATTCAAGTTACATCCATAAATTTCTTGCACTCAAGTCACATCCATAAATTTCTTTCACCCAAGTCACATCCATAAATTTCTTTCACTCAAGTTACATCCATAAATTTCTTGCACTCAAGTCACATCCATAAATTTCTTTCACTCAAGTCACATCCTTAAATTTCTTTCACTCAAGTTACATCCATAAATTTCTTGCACTCAAGTCACATCCATAAATTTCTTTCACCCAAGTCACATCCATAAATTTCTTTCACCCAAGTCACATCCATAAATTTCTTTCACTCAAGTCACATCCATAAATTTCTTTCACCCAAGTCACATCCATAAATTTCTTTCACCCAAGTCACATCCATAAATTTCTTTCACTCAAGTTACATCCATAAATTTCTTTCACTCAAGTTACATCCATAAATTTCTTTCACTCAAGTCACATCCATAAATTTCTTTCACCCAAGTCACATCCATAAATTTCTTTCACTCAAGTCACATCCATAAATTTGGAGTAAAATTTAGAAACTGAAAACACTTATTTAGAAAACATTCTTTCTCCACTGTATACCAAGCTGGGACACAACTAAAACAAACATCAAATTTTCTTCAAATAATTCAAATGAGCATTAACAGGTAGGTTGACTGAAACATCTTTCAAATAAGAGAGCAGTTTGATCAGCTTTAAACCAGATGCCATATTATTGACCTTAAACCAAATTAATGTTTGGCATAAAAACACAGAATAAGAGAAATTTTGTTAAATGTCCTCCAAGACTGAATGGGCAAATTAAATGTAGTTGGCTGAAGAAGAAGCAAACATTTTAAAAGAAAGAGAAAACCAGTAACGATTAACAAAATGTCCTGAACAAACCAGAAACAAAAGGTTTAGTATAAATATTTTAAAAATCTTAATCTCAAAATTAAAAACCTTAATCGTGTTGGCCATAAAACTGAAACAAAAGATGTAATAGTACATGTGATATTGCATTTACATGAAGGAATAACATTGTGAGATGCCAAAATGAACAGCTTTTAGCAATAAGCAATCATAAGTAGCATGCAGAATGTTAATTTCAGCAAATCATAAAGCATATATTAACAATATATGTTGCAAGTGAATGAAGTCATAACTAAGCTCTTGACCAAAAAAAAGTCAGTTGGAATCACGACATTCCCAAATGATTTAATTCATTGTTGATTAATGTAGTCTTACACTGCTACCACCTCCAACTATTTGACTTATATCATCATTCTGGTTCTATCTATCCTTGGCATGTTCAGTACTCTTCTCAAGCATCCCAGTACTTTTAAGAAAATCAGCCATTCAGGGTCTTTTTGTTTATTGATCCAAATGCAGGAAGGCACATTTCAGGCCAATTGTTATTGTGCTGCACAGAGTCCATCTCAGGTTTCTTTCCCTAACACAGCAAGTGCAAAGACAGAATTTTCTCAGAAATTTCTCAGGTCCTGCTGTGGACTTTGAGCATTTTTTTTCATATGTTTCACAATCTGTCATCCACCTATCGTCCTGAGGTAAAGGTAAAGTAACGAGACCTGAATCAGCATCTTAGCACATGAGTTTTTACCCTTATGTGCATGGCCACCTATCAAGAAGTATTCAGAGATTTCTGGATAATATCACTTCAAGCATCAAAACTCACAATGCCAGGTGGTATTCCTCACCTTCCCAGTACTCTGGTACCCATTTCTGCCAGCAGCTGGGTAGACCACAAGGGTATCTTTTTCCAACCACGAGTACAACCCACACTGCTTCCAGCGGGAATCGAACACGGGTTGTCTGAACGTTGCTCGCCCAGTTGGGTGTTTTTCCCAACTAGGCTATCGAGGCCCCCCTATCATTCTTTTGAGCTGAAGATGGCACACATGGCAGTAGTTTATTTTGTTCTTCTTAATGTTATCTCTGTTTCTCTTTTGCCCACTGTTTCCAATATGAAATATTGCTTGCTTTGCAATTCTATTGATATCTCTTTTCTCATTACATAAACAACTTATGTCCACCTGCTTTTCTTGATTATTGTTGATATTGTTGGATACATGATCATGTCTCTAGTCAAGAGTTAAGTCTGTTTCAATAACAACAATGTTTCATCAAGGCAGCTTGTTAGACAACCAACCAACCAACCATTCATAACAAGCTTTAGGGGAGCAACCCTCCATCTCAACCAGAATCAAAATCTGTCACAGGACAACACAAATAAAGGCTCACAGAAACAAGAAGTGGTTGTACTTTTTAAAAAAAAAAAAGGGGGGGGGGGGAGGGGGGAGAGAAAAGAATTAGCTGAAAGATACTGCATACAAACCAATTTATGGGAAAAAAAAGAGAAAATACTGCTTAGAAACTAATTTATGGGGAAAAAAAGAGAAAATACTGCTTAGAAACTAATTTATGCTTTAAAAAAAGTGAACAGAAGTTTATAAAAAAAAATACTGCATACAAACCTATTTTCTTCCTAAAAGAAAGAAAGAAGAGAGGCAGTGGAAAATTAACTGTTTATAAACCAATTTATGCCCAAAAACATGAGAGAAGGGTTGAGAAATAGATATGCCCTATGAACCAATTAACTCCTAAAAACAGATTGAGAGAGAGAGAGAGAGAGTAGGAAAAGAAAGATTTTACCTACAAAATAATTTATGATTAAAAACAAAGAGAGAGAATATAAAAAAAGAAAAAAAAAGAAAGATATTGCTTACAAAATGATTAATGAAAACAGAGAGAGAGAGAGATAGAGAGAACAGAAAAAGAAACATCATCATCATCAAGTACCATGGCTGCTGGTATAGGTGATCTTGTCTCTCCACAACTTACAATCTTGACAGTTATTTATCATTTCTGTTGTTGACCTTCTGCCAAGCCATTCTCTTATCTCTGCGTCACTCAATTTTCTCACACAATATATTTACCCAATATATTCCAGCTGTTCCCTTCTCATTACATGGCTGATAAATAATGATTATTTCTTCCTAATATTGAGTATTAGCTCTCTTTTTGCTTAGGTCTCTTTTCTAACATTTTCACTACTCTATTAGCTGTCCATGGTATTCTCAACATTATTCTAAAAGAAAAAGAAAGATATTGCCTACAAAATAATTTATGACTAAAAAACAAAGAGAGGAGGGAGGGAGAGAGAGAGAGAACCAAAAAAGAAAGACATAGCCTACAAAATAATTAATGAAAACAAAAGAGAGAGAGAGAGAGAGAGAGAGAGAGACAGAGAGAGAGAGAGAGAGGGCCAAAAAAAGAAAGATATTGCCTATAAAATAATTTATGACTAAAAACAAAGAGAGGAGGGAGCGAGAGAGAACCAAAAAAAGAAAGATATTGCCTATAAAATAATTTATGACTAAAAACAAAGAGAGGAGGGAGGGAGAGAGAGAGAGAGAGAGAGAGAACCAAAAAAAGAAAGATATTGCCTATAAAATAATTTATGACTAAAAACAAAGAGAGGAGGGAGGGAGAGAGAGAACCAAAAAAAGAAAGATATTGCCTACAAACCAACGTAAGCCTGAGAGAGAAAGATAAGATCCTGTTCTGGGTGAGCTTTTCAGTAGGATAGTTGATGCCTGCTATCTTTGTCTCTCTTATTAGAGTTCCCCCAGTCTCTCTCAGGATCAGCCTCTTTTTTATTTTTCTGTTGTTTCCCATGAGAGGGTTTGTTCAACAGGGTGTCTCATTCGCTACCAACCTCAACATTTCCTTGATAATTCTAATGCAAATAAAGATATTGAAATGAAATGTGCACAAAAGTGCATTGATTGTGCAAGAAATGAAAAGAAGTGTGTCTGTATGATGGTTAACTGTTGCACACTGAGTAGCACAGCCTGCCTGATGTGCCTCTCTGCTGATCTCTGTCGTTTGGGTGAGGGTGCTTACACAAGATGGTTATTGTTCATGAATGTTAGTGTACACCACCTGTGAGTTCACACAGGATCTCAGGAAAATGTGTTGGTACATTCTTGAGGGCTGCGTGGTTTGTGGTAAAATCTAGGTCTTTGGAAAATTGTTGTAGTATATAAAATGCATATAACGGTAAACAATTTAAAAATGGCAAGACAACATATATCCAACATATATATCATGAAAATGATTAAGACATAAATTCAACACTATGATATGCAAGAAAAAAAAATACTTGTATATAAAATATTTTAAAACAAAATTAATTGAAAGAGTACGTAAAATAATACATATATCCTAAAAAAATTACATTGTTTAAAAAAGAAGATACATACGTCACTGTTGGGATTTTAAGAATCATAAGTTCAACCCTTGACTAATTCCCTACGTTTCTATGCACTGTGTATCATGCTGATCTCAGTCATGTATGTTTAGCTGCAGAGTGCGTCACTCTTAATTTGGTTAGTGTAAATTGTCATCAAGCCATGCTCTTTTTACATGTCTTGTATCATCTTGGTATTGGTGAAATCTAATTCCTGAAATCTCTTCCATTCTATTGATAAAAACATTCCATACTGATCGAATTAAATTCTGAATTTATATATAGTTATTTGAAGACCCTGGTATCACTGCAAATGAATAAAATGAATTTTATACATATATATATATATATATATGTAGTGTTATACAGGAAGAAATACTAACCTGGAGTTGGTGTGGCAGGATCATTCTGTAACATATTACTGTACATGTTAAGAACCACAATGAGACAGCAGAGGATTATCGGACCAATAAGAGCACCTTCTAGTCCCATAAACAACATTCCACCAGCAATGGCTAGACCAGTTACATAGGGATGACTGCTGCAGATCACAAACATATTGCACAGAGTTAATTTCTCTTGTCTACTTTTAAACTGTGCATTGGGGGGGGGGGGGGGAGATATTTGCTTAAATTTGGTAGATTTATTTGAATACCTGATGCAAACTTTGTACCCAGCTTGAGCAGCAGCCTTAAACCATTGCCAGCATGATGGCAAGTGATTATTACCACTGTGATGATAAAGTGACTGTTTTGATTATGGAAGGCCCTGGTATCACTGCAAATGAATTAAAATCCATAATTGCTCAACCGCCCATGCCAGTGGAATCATCCGAATTACTATCTCATCTCACAAACAAAGAAAGGTAGCTGTAGCAGTCTCAGCACACGCCAAAAAGACATAAGACATAAACCGCACAGAAAGTGAACACAGCCATCTGTTCTCCATCATACGATATCATCATTCATCGTAAACAATCGGAATATCAAAACACGATCAAAACAGATGAAACACACAGCTCAAAGTGTGCACAGAGCACTTAACTAAGTAGTTCCTGCAAGAAGCTGGACTTGGAATATGAGGAAACTGCAACAAGGAACACTTTTCAGACATAGCCTTTAATGGTTCCTGCCGCCTATCCACTATATTGACCGAAAGTTCACGTCCTCCTGAAAATGATGATCGTCATATTTTTAATAAATGTATAACACTTGGTGATGTTAGGACATCATTTTGACTCCAAATCCGAACATATGAAACACAGTCATCGAATTATCCCCGTCGCACATCAAACAACAGACTGTAAGATCTCCCTTCAATGTGACTGTTACAGTACAGTTATATGTTACTGATAAGTGATTATTACCAGCATGATGATAAAGTAAATGAAAGAAAATGAAAAATTTCTTATGCAACAAATCTATATCAATAGAAGTGAGAAACAGAGTTCATCGGTGCAATATACAACCAATTCTGACCTATGGAAGCGAATCATGGACAGTTATCATCATCATGTACCCTGCCGGTTGGCGTAGGCGATCATGTCCCTCCACAATCTTCTATCTACAGTGCATCGTATCATTTCTGTTGTTGACTGTTTTCCATGCCATGACACCAAGCTATCCAGTATTTTCTCTCTTTGTCGTCCGCGATCTCTCTTTCCTTTTATTTTGTCAGTTGTAACCAAGTATTCCAACTTTCCTCTTCTCATGATGTGCCCGAAAAATGTTGATTGCTTCTTTCTAATGTTTTTTAAGAGCTCCCTTTTTGTGTTGGCCTCTTTGAGAACTTCCTCATTGGTCTTTTTATCTGTCCAGGACAGTAGACAAACAAATAACAAGACGGTTAGAGGCCATAGAGATGGGATTTCTAAGAAGAATGTTGAAAGTTCCCTGGACAGCTAAAAAGACCAATGAGGACATTCTCAAAGAGGCCAACATAAAAAGGGAGCTCCTAAAAAAATCAGAAAGAAACAATATCATTTTTCGGGCACATTATGAGAAAGAGAAAAGTTGGAATACTTGGTTTCAACAGGTAAAATACAAGGAAAAAGAGATCGCGGACAACAAAGATAGAAAATACTAGATAGCTTGGTGTCATGGCATGGCAAACAGTCAACAACAGAATTGATACGATGCAATGTAGATAGAAAATTGTGGAAGGACATAATCGCATACGCCAACCTGTATGATACATGATGATGATGACAAAGTGACTGTTACAGCATTGTAATATGTTACTGATAAGTGATTATAATCAGCATGATGATAAAGTGACTGTTACTGTACAGTAATATGTTACTGATAAGTGATTATAACCAGTGTGATGTGTACAGTACTGATAAGTGATTACTTATTACTATATTACATATTACTTAAAAGTAGACAAGAGTAATATGTCACTGATAAGTGATTATTGGAGTAAGACAGGGATGCATCCTATCCCCAAGCTTTTTCATTCTATACACAGAGGAAATCTTTAAAAACATCAGAGAGATGCCAGGCCTACAAATTAATGGAAAGATAATCAATAACCTAAGATATGCTAATGATACTGTACTACTAGCAGAAAATCCTAAAGATCTACAACAATTACTTAATGAAATAAACATGACAAGCAAAAAATATGGACTAGATATGAATATCAAAAAGACTAAAACTATGATCATAAAGAAAGTTAATACTCAAAACATACAAGTGGATATCAAAATTGAAGGAATAGACCTGGATATAGTTCAGAACTACAATTACCTTGGACATACCATAACCAGTGATGGAAAATGTAAAACTGAAATAAAAATAAGAATAGGAATGGCAAAAGGTAATTTTAATGTCATGAGAAATATACTAACATCAAAACAAATAACACCAGGGCTAAAACTAAGAATAGCAAAATGTAATATCTTTTCAATATTCCTGTGTAGTGCAGAAACATGGGCATTAGACAAAAAAACAGAACCGTGAATTGAAGCCTTTGAAATGTGGATATATAGAAGAATAGGTAGAATTGGATGGAAAGAAAAGAAAACAAACGATGAGGTCTTAAAACAACTAAAAATGAAAAGAGAACTACTAAACATAATTCAAACAAGACAAATGCCATTTTTTGGCCATGTTAAAAGACACAACAGCCTACTAAAAGTAATCCTGGAGGGGAAAATACAAGGTAAAAGAGGCAGAGGCAGACCAAGGCTAACATGGAGTAACATCAAAAGATGGACAAATCAGCCTATGACAACCTGCACTATCAAAGCAAGAGACAGAGCAGAATGGTGCTCCATAGTAGCCAACCTTTGAGGGGGAGACGGCACTCAATGATGGTGAAACATTATAAAGAGCTGGTTTATAAACACCATTCTACAGAGGAAATCAAAATACTTTGGTCATGTCATAAGACATGACGCGAACAATAATGGAAAGCATTCCTGGACAACACATCAGCTGCAAGAAAAATATGGTTTTGAGACATCAAAGAGACCTTGAACATGACAACAGTAGAAATGGTAAATCTGTAATTGAGAGAGAGCGAGAGACTCTTTCAGACGGTTTGTGGTGAATGCAATGTTCTGCAAAGGACAGACAGTCTGTGGTGAATGCAATGTTCTGCAAAGGACAGACAGTCTGTGGTGAATGCAATGTTCTGCAAAGGACAGACAGTCTGTGGTGAATGCAATGTTCTGCAAAGGTCATGTGACTTAATGGTGATGAATATGTTACAGATATGACGATAAGTGGTTACACACATATGATGATAAATGATTATTGCAAACATAATGATAACTGTATATTACCAAATAATGACACATGTCTAATACTGATATGATGATGACTGAATATTACCATTAAAATAACAAGTAACTGTTACTGATATAACGATCATATATTTTCAACTATCAAATACAATACTCAATATTACTGCCAAGTAAGTGCTTCGGGGTTTACAATTCAGTGACTGGCCAACTTACCCCTCTATCTCCCTGTAGATGGCAGTGTCCACTATGTAGGCTGGAACCATGTGAGCTATAAAGAGCAAGACAGCACTCAGACCATCATCTTGGACCAGCCACAACTCAATGACAGCCGGAAGAGCTGCCCAGTACGGTCCAAGAAATGGAACAGCAGCAAAGCATGCCGCAAGGGCTGTTAAATATAGAATGATAGAAGGTAAGAGTACATGGCACGTACATGTGGACAGAATAAAGTATAAAACATTATCACAACAAACACCAAAAATATTAAGAAATATAAAACATCTTTCTTTCTTTCTTTCTTCACTTCCTCTTGTACCATTCAGGTGTCGAGGAAGATAAAAAAAAATTCTGGTTTCACCTTGCTGGCAGCTTCAACAACTACTGTCAATTGATGTTGTTGCAGAATTTCTTTGATTTTGTTGGTTCACCTTATCCTGGGCCTGCCTCTTGCTCTTCTCTATTCTCTATTAATATATACTTTGTATGGTAATATCTTATGCAACAAATCTATGTCAATAGAAGTGAGAAAGAGAGTTCATTGGTGCTATATAGAACCAGTTCTGACCTATGGAAGTGAATCATGGACAGTAGACAAACAAATGAATAGATGATTAGAGGCCACAGAGATGGGATTTCTCAGAAGAATGTTGAAAGTTCCTTGGACAGCTAAAAAGACCAATGAGGAAATTCTCAAAGAGGCCAACACTAAAAGACAGCAGAAAGAAACGATCAACATTTTTTGGGCACATCATGAGAAGAGGAAAGTTGGAATACTTGGTTACAACTAGCAAAATAAAAGGAAAGAGAGATCACGGACGACAAAGAGAGAAAATACTGGATAGCTTAATGTCATGGCATGGAAAATGGTCAACAACAGAATTGATACAATGCACTGTAGATAGAAGATTGTGGAAGGACATGATCGCCTACACCAACCGGTATGACTACCAGACCATTCTCTTAATTTGTTATCTTTTCTCTTTATTTCTTTCTATACCTTCTTCCCAATTGTTTTGGTTGTCATTATCTAAATATATTCCTGTTGTTCCCTTTACTGACAGGGAACACTTTTCAGACATAGCCTTTAATGGTTCCTGCCGCCTATCCACTATATTGACCGAAAGTTCAATAACATAGCCAACAAATTATAATTGTTTTTTAATTGTGGTGACAACTAGCTTTTTTGTTCTTTCTTTAACCTGTTTTAGATTGTCCTCGCTTCTCTTTTCAACTGACCATGGTATTCTCAAACATTCCTCTGTAAAACTACATTTCTGTGGCTTGTAATGATTCTAATTTCTTGTTTGGCATATGATTTTCAAGGATTCAGATTCATATCAAGACCAGCTCTACATAACACTGTAGTGATCTTTCCCATCTTCTCCATCTAATAACTCTTTCATTTACTGGTTTAATTAAAAATCATATTAAAAAATATAACAAATCAACATTTTTTAAAACATATAGGAATGACATAACAATGTTACAGAAATAAGTATTTTTTTGTAATTTGATAAAAATATACAATATCTTAAAGATAAATAAAGAGAGTTTAAAAATCAACATAAGAGATCACAGTTCAATCTACAAATATAAAACAAACAAAAAATCACAGAAACAAACATGAAAGAAGATAACGATAATCAGACAGAGTAACAAACAATGAAGTTCTGTATTGTCTTCTATCTATTGTCCTTTCGAGCCGAAGACGGCACATAGGGCAGAACCACAATCTCAAAAACAGAAACCTTGCGTGCCAAAATGGCACATATTGCAGAGATCACTGCTTCTAAAATCTATGGTTCTGTTTCCATAACAATACTTTTTACAATGACAGCTTGTCAAGCCATCGATGAACCTCCTTAGTCGCCTCTTATGACATGCTTGTAAGGACACAGTGTGACTATTCTTTACTCATAATGAGGCCCCGGTAACACACAGGAATCTGTATTGTCTTGGGGTACCAAGTATGTTCACTATCCTGCAGGACTGGTCTCTAGCTTGTCTAGGTCACCTGTGCCAAATGCTGGATAGGCAAAATCCCAAAGAATTCCTGTATAGAGAGACAGCCTTCAGGAATAGAAACAAAGGAAGACCTCTATAGTAGAATCCTATCTGTCTAACAGTTTATTTAATACTCTTGTAAGAATCTTGTTTACATGTGCCAGAATCAGCAACCTTTCACAAATTGAGTTTGCCTGCTTTCAGTCCACATCTAGCTGGATCTGTCTCTAGAAAGCTCTTCCAAGTTAGTATTAACTACAAGGGCATTCACATCTCATATACAGATGTCTTTGTAGCGTAGAAGAAGTCTCCCTTTCTTCTATATTTCTGAAGAGGCTGTCTTTCCATATAGGAATTCTTTGGGAATCTGCTGATCAAGCATTTAGTGCAGGTGACCTAACCAAGACATCAGTACTTAAGATTAATGATCCTACCTATTACCCCAACACAAACCAGAACTACACTGATTGTTACTTGTCTATCTAGGGGGTACTGAATAAGCATCATAGCAGATTTGAAAACCATTCAGCCTTTTTTTTTTCTTTAATTGCAAAGTGTATGCAAGTAATTTTTCATTGGCACGTAATAGTCTAAAAGTAAGTAAAGAGTCCTGTCCTGCCAGCTGGCGTACAGGGAATATGGTGTTAGCGGCCATAAATTTTACAGACCTTTAGCACATGATTTTTGGGGTAATGTGGTCGGTATTAAGACCGTGCCGCTTTACTTTCCCAGAAAAAAACCTGGTACCCATTTATGGCTGGGTGAACCAGGAAGCCATCGGTTGGGATCGAACCCTAACTCTTGTCCTTTGTAGTCCAGTTCACTAACCACTGAGCTATCGTGGCTCCCATGTAATAGTGTGTTCAGTATGATTGTTTTGTGCGCTTTGTAATAACAATAAATATAAATATAACATCGTCAATCAGGAAAGATAAAATAAAAGATAACAGCAAAAAACATTAAAATAATAATCACAAAAGATTATAATAAAAGCAAATATGTATAAAATAATAATGATGTAACAAAGATAAAACATAGAGTGCAATTTTCTAAAAGCATTAAAGAACAAAGCAAGAGACAGAGCAAAATGGTGGTCCATGGCAGCCAACCTTCATTAAGGAGATGACACCCGATGAATGAATGAACATTAAAATATACATCAACAAGAGATCACTGGAATAAGCATAACAAAATAAATAAAGTATTGCATAACCATAAATGATAAAACCCAATGACATAAAACTGCCAAAATGTATGAATTAAAAGCATGAAAAAAACTAATGTTTCCTTATACATCCTTTCATATGTTTGTCAACACATAGTACTGTAGATTACTGCCCCACTTTGGCTGTTAAAGACCAGCTCTCACAGAAAAAGGACAACGAAGTGGAGAAGAACATACACTTCAGAGGAAGGACAAATGAAAAAAAAATAGAAAAAATGGTATGGTTAAAGCTTTCCATAATTGATGGGCGACACAAATTTGAACGATGCTGTGACACTCATTCATTTTCCTTCTGATAACAGTTCAGTTTACAGGAAAAGACATTTTTATTTTTGTTCCTTGTACTAGTTTGATATTATTGTGTTTTGGATGCTTTATTATTAGTTAGCTATGTAGGACTAGTTATATTTACTTACATATCTGTGTGTGTGAGTGTTGTTTGTTTGTTCGTGCTGAAGGCCAATTGAGCCGAAATGCCGATCCAATTTGTGTCGTCCATCAATTACTTTAACCATAAAAATAAAAATTTTTTTTTCTTTACATTTCTCCCTCACATTTGGCTATACCGCAGCTTTGTATTTTTATGTATTTATTTGTATTTCTTCACCTTGACCCCATACGCTTCAGAGGAATGGTGGAATGGGGTGCTATGAAGGGTGAAGGAAGCTGCAGCACCCTTTGTGAAATAAAATGCACCATATTCAACCAATGCAGGACAAGAACAATCAGTACAGTTGACAAACATTTCAAAGGTTGCTGGAATTAGCTGTGGAGCGGATACAGGAATGTTCTGACTGCAATGATGCCAGTCTGACTAAACAACTGATTTCTAGTAACAGAACAGTACAACTAAAATATAGGACAGGAACAATCAGTAGATAAACATTTTAAAGGTTGCTGGAATTATCTGTGGAGCTGATACAGGAATTCTCCGACTGCAATGATGCCAGTCTGACTTAACAACTGATTTATAGTAGCAGAACAGCACTACTAAAATATAGGACAGGAACAATAAGTAGAAAAACATTCTAAAGGTTGCTGGAATTAGCTGTGGAGCTGATTCAGGAATGTTCCGACTGCAATGATGCCAGTCTGACTAAACAACTGATTTCTAGTAGCAGAGCAGTACAACTAAAATATAGGCCAGGAACAATCAGTAGATAAACATTCCAAAGGTTGCTGGAATTAGCTGTGGAGCTGATTCAGGAATGTTCCAACAGCAGTGATGCCAGTCTAACTAAACAACTGATTTCTAGTAACAGAACAGTACAACTAAAATATCTAAAGCATACAGTTGTGAAAGCTACTAATTTAAGCTCCATATTTTTTCTGTTAAATGGAAAAGTGAGGTGTTTTACCTGAGGGGATAAAAACAATGTCTAGGCCAAAAATGATATGGATAAGCCACGTGTAGAGTCCATAAAATGTGGCCATCTTCAAGGACGCTTTGAACACACCGCTACAAGGATTGACATACAAAACAGTAATGTTAAATACACATAGAATATAACGGGTTTTTGTGCTGCGTAAAAATTTGTGCTGGAATAAAGAAACAGAACATTTGTGTGTTGTATTAGAGGTGGTGGTGTTATATTTAAAAAGAATATAACAAGTGCATAATAAAATGAGTACAATGAGAAAGTGTGTGATATAAAAAGTAATATTGTAACTGACCAAAATGTAATAATTCAATGTTGCGTTAAAAAAAGTGATGTTACAAATGAGTATAACATATCAATACTGGTTTATAACTTGTGAACATTAACAGAAATAAATAACCACATTGAGTTATGATGTTCAACATCTGCTTTTGCTACTCATTTACAAATATTTTTTGCTTAAAAAGAACACCATCAATTCAGATGTGAGATTTTAAACTACTAGACTTTAAATGAAATTTAAAGAATGTGTTAGTTACTAACCTTAAAAAAAATGCAATATTTAAGATACTACAAATTGTACATAAATGTTGATATTATGTTGTATAAGTAGTAATGTTAAATAATAGAACAAATGCAAGAAAGAAATAAAATAGGAAGAAAAAAAATGTAAATGTATTTTTCACAGAATTAAAGCAATAAAGGAAGCCATAAAAGATAATTCCACAATTATAGAGAGGGCTGTTCACACAGCTCTAAGATTATTGGTGATAAAATGAGTAGAGATATCAATTTTGAAAATCTCATTAGTCGTTGGACTTTCCTCTTTAGACATCAAACAAATGTCTATAAGTGCTCAGATCTCCTCTCAGCAAAACCCACAGCGTGAAACAATAAATGCTTATCAATCTAGTACGTTTCAAAGAAGTGTTTCCTCGTCATTGAATACACTTGCTCCAACTGTCCTGCCATTGAAAGCACCTCTGGAAGTCATTTTGTGTGATAACCAAAAACTGATTTTAGCATTTCGCAAGACTTCTGCTCAATATAGTGGATAGGCAGCAGGAACCGTTGAGGCTCGATCTGAAAAGTGTTCCTTGTTGCAGTTTCCTCATATTCCAAGTCTGACTTGCTGCCGGATCTACTGAGTTTAGTGCTCTGTGCACACTGTGAGCTGTGTTTTTAATCCAGATTGTGTTTCTATATTCAGATTGCTTACTATGAATGATGATATCGTATGACAAAGGTTGGCCTTTCGTCTTTTAGCTTCTATGATGGGGACTGCAGCTGTCTTTCTTTGTTTGGATCCTTCAATGAGATGAGTTTTAATTTGAATGATTCCACTGGCACGGCGGATGAGCAATTATGGATTTTAATTTGTTTGCAGTGATACCGGGGCCTACGACTAACCATAATAGTAAGCTGTCCCAAAGTGAACACAGAAATCAGTTCACATAAGCTGATGACATTTTTTGAACTTGTTGAAATCTGCCAGAACCTGCTGATATGCATTCACTTGGAGGCTTGTGCAGAGCACTTAAATGAAGAATACGAGTTAACATTTTGCATATACACTCAGGAACTACAACTTGCTACAACTTGTCTTGGCATCAATTCACTTACTATTATAGTTCATTGGGACAAAATTTCAGTCCTGCAACTTTATGAATCTCAGTCTCAGTGTAAGTGAGCTTGTCTTGTCTGGTTTGGCTAAAATAATCTTCCAGGGAGGAAATGATCAATGGGAAATAAAAATATGTAGAAGACAGATGAAAAGATGATAAAAAAATAAGGATATCAAAAGCAAGAGGAGCTTTTGTTGCACTGGGAAATATATGGAAATCCAAAGAAATTAGGTTAAATACAAAAATAAAAATTGTCAACTCCAATGTTAAGTCAGTCCTATTATATGGCTGTGAAACATGGAAACAACAAAATTGACAATCATGAAGATACAAACTTTCATTAATGGAAGATTACGCAGAATAAAAGGATGGAAATGGCAGGACAAAATCACTTACATAGAATTATGGAAATGTACCAGTCAAATACCAGTGGATAAAGAGATACAGCGAAGACGATGGCGCTGGATAGGACACACACTACGGAAGCCAACTGAAAGTATTACACAACAGGCTATTTTTTTTTAATCCCTAGGGGAAAAGACAAAGAGGAAGACCAAGAAATTCTTGGAGAAGACAGATAGAAGCAGAGATGAAGATGATGGGGAAGACATGGGATGATCTTAAAAGAATGGCAAGAAACAGGTATGACTTGGAAAGTGTTTGTTGAAGACCTATGCCCCACAGGGAGCTGAAAGGTAGAAGAAGAAGATGAAAAGAAGGGAAAATAATATCAGAGAATGAACAAGCCTGGACTTCTGCTCATGATGAAGAACTGCAAATGAAGAGGAGAAATAGTAAAAAAAAAATACTGGTTATAGTCATCAATGCTACCATAACGATCCTGAAGGGTTACAAGATATGAAAGAAGAATATCTCAGATCTGATGGCACATTCTTACAGATATAGTTCAACAAACATCACAAAAATATAGGATCTGATGGCACATTCTTACAGATATTCTTCAACAAACATCGCAAAAATGTCAGATCTGATGGCACATTCTTACAGATATTCTTCAACATCACAAAAATGTTAGATCTGATGGCACATTCTTACAGATATAGTTCAACAAACATCACAAAAATGTCAGATCTGATGGCACATTCTTACAGATATTCTTCAACATCACAAAAATGTTAGATCTGATGGCACATTCTTACAGATATAGTTCAACAAACATCACAAAAATGTCAGATCTGATGGCACATTCTTACAGATATTCTTCAACATCACAAAAATGTTAGATCTGATGGCACATTCTTACAGATATAGTTCAACAAACATCACAAAAATGTCAGATCTGATGGCACATTCTTACTGATATTCTTCAATATCACAAAAATGTTAGATCTGATGGCACATTCTTACAGATATTCTTCAACAAACATCACAAAAATGTCAGATCTGATGGCACATTCTTACAGATATTCTTCAACATCACAAAAATGTTAGATCTGATGGCACATTCTTACAGATATAGTTCAACAAACATCACAAAAATGTCAGATCTGATGGCACATTTTTACAGATATTCTTCAACAAACATCACAAAAATGTCAGATCTGATGGCACATTCTTACAGATATTCTTCAACATCACAAAAATGTTAGATCTAATGACACATTCTTACAGATATTCTTCAACAAACATCACAAAAATGTCAGATCTGATGGCACATTCTTACAGATATTCTTCAACATCACAAAAATGTTAGATCTGATGGCACATTCTTACAGATATTCTTCAACATCACAAAAATGTTAGATCTGATGGCACATTCTTACAGATATAGTTCAACAAACATCACAAAAATGTCAGATCTGATGGCACATTTTTACAGATATTCTTCAACAAACATCACAAAAATGTCAGATCTGATGGCACATTCTTACAGATATTCTTCAACAAACATCACAAAAATGTCAGATCTGATGGCACATTCTTACAGATATTCTTCAACATCACAAAAATGTTAGATCTGATGGCACATTCTTACAGATATAGTTCAACAAACATCACAAAAATGTCAGATCTGATGGCACATTTTTACAGATATTCTTCAACAAACATCACAAAAATGTCAGATCTGATGGCACATTCTTACAGATATTCTTCAACAAACATCACAAAAATGTCAGATCTGATGGCACATTCTTACAGATATTCTTCAACAACATCACAAAAATGTCAGATCTGATGGCACATTCTTACAGATATTCTTCAACAAACACCACAAAAATAGACCTGATGGCACATTCTAACAGATATACTTCAACAAACACCACAAAAATAGACCTGATGGCACATTCTAACAGATATTCGTCAACAAACACCACAAAAATAGACCTGATGGCACATTCTAACAGATATACTTCAACAAACACCACAAAAATAGACCTGATGGCACATTCTAACAGATATACTTCAACAAACATCACAAAAATAGACCTGATGGCTTTCTCCACAGCTGTGCCAAACTTGCTTCCTGCTGACCCAGGACTCATGTTAGAAAAGAGTTCGGCAGGTTTGTACATGTCCCCACTTGATGCCAACAAGTAGAACAGCGTCGTCAGAAATATAATCTGAGGGGAACAGAAAACATGGAACAAGACTGAAGTTTTTATAGACAATTTGGACTAACAATAAAAATAATTAAAAATAACTTCTTCTTTTTTCCTTGCTTATCTGCTTTTCAGGGTCGAGGGGAGATATAATTTGCAGTCTTTTGCTCTTCTGTTCACCTCTACTGCTGTTATGTTTCCTAGTGCTTCTAATATTCCATCCATCCATCTTTTTCGTGGTCGACCCTTGGTTCTGGTGTTCTCACAACATTTGCTGAAGGCTTGTTGTGTTGTGTTTTGATCTTTCTGCCTTGTCACGTAGCCAAACCATTTTATCTGTTGTTTCCTTATGTATTCTATCATCATCATCAAGTACCAGGCCTACTGGCGTAGGTGATCATGTCTCTCCACAACTTTCAATCTCAACAGTTCTTTATCATTTCTGTTGTTGACCTTCTGCCAAGCCATTTTCTTAAGCTGTCTGGTATTTTCTCTCTTTGCTCCCCTCTATCTCTTCGTCCCTCAATTTTTCCAGTTGTTACAATATATTCCAGTTGTTCTCTTCTCATTACATCGCCAAAAAATAATGATTGTTTCTTCCTAATATTGGAAATTACCACTCTTTTTGCTTTGACCTCTTTCAGAACATTTTAATTATGTTGAGGACGGGCAACCAATAGATCGAGCGGACATCATCAATGCCCTCCGAGATGTGGAAAGAGCACATGACTTCAGAAATGAGAAACTTAGTGGCCGTGTAAGAAGACTTATCAACCAACATAGAACTGGAGTCGTCAGTCGCTGGACACTGAGGGAATTGCTGAGGAGGGGATCTGAGCACCTATGGACGTGTTCGGAGTGCAATGATGATGACCCGCAAATAACTCAATAACTCAATTTTCATTACTCTTCTTAGCTGTCCATGGTATTCTCAACATTCCTCTGTAAAACCACATTTCTAGACTCCAGTGATTTTCTTGTCTGTTGACCTATTGTCCATGATTCACATCCAATTGTTAAGACTGGCTCCACATAACATTTAAGAATTCTTTTTCTTGTTTCTATTGTCAAAAATGGATTGCATAGTATCTTCCTCATTTTTTGGAAAGCTGCTTTTACCTGAGCCATTCTGCATCTCACCTCTTTTGTACATCTTCCATCTGAGGTTAACACAGTTCCCAAATATTTAAATTCATTCTTTCTATCTATCTATCTATCTATTGACCTTTCGAGTTGTTACCGGCCCATAGGGCGTAGACCAAGATACACCTTCTCATATCTGAATTGTTCTAGCAGTTTTCTTTTAAAGATATTTTATCAAATCTCGCCATATGTCTCTGTTCTGTGCAAGCAGCTCAATCTCATTGAGGGAGCCGAATCCTGCCGCTCTTGCCTCTCTCATCAATGTTCTTCTCAGTGTCTCCCTGGGTCTTCCTCTTTTTCTCTTACCTGTTGTTTCCCATATGAGGGCCTGCTTTGCTATTCGGTTATTATCTCTTCTCATCACATGTCCAACATATGACCATCGTCTTTTCTTTATCACTGAAGATATCAGTGGTTGATTGGCGATTTCTCTAATTTCCTCGTTTGTTTTGAATTCGTTCCATGCTATACCAATTATTTTCCTTAGACATTTATTTTCGAATGCGTTCAACTTTGTTTCTATATCTCTTGTTGTTTCCAGCTTTCACACGCATACGTAAGGGTTGATAGTACATTTGATTTGAATAGCCTAAGTTCTGTGTTTGTGTTGATTAGTTTTGATTTTCACAACTTTTCAAGGCTTCTGAAAGACATTGCTGCTTTAGCTATTCTGATTCTAATTTCTTTACTTGTATCCCCTTCTCGATCAATGTGACTTCCAAGATAGATAAACTGATCGATCTCTTCTACTGGTTTGTTTTCCATGTATATTTTGTCCTCTGTTGTAATTAAACTTTTCATGACTTTAGTCTTTTCATGATTGATCTCAAGCCCAATTTTGCTGGCTATTGCTGATAGTTCATTTGTGTTTTCCTGCATCATTTTTATCTGACTGCTGATGAGGACTATGTCATCAGCAAAGTCGAGGTCCTCTAAATGGTCTCCTTGTATCCATTCGATGCCAATTCATTCTATAGCGAGGGCTATTCCTAGCATTTTTCTCAGTTCTTCATTTCTGATCTTATCTCTCAGACTGTTTTCTGTCATTGTCTACTTTTTCTGTTCTAGCATGGTCTTCCAGACTGCTTTTCTGCCTAGAAGGGTCTTCAGTAGTTTACATTTGTCTAGTATGGTTTTCAGCACTCTACATTTCTTTCAAGTATGGTCTTCAACTGTCTATATTTCTATCTAGCATGGCATCCATCTGTCTATATTTCTGTCAAGAATGGTCTTCTGGTCTACATTTCTATCTAGCATGGCATTCAACTGTCTATATTTCTATCAAGAATGGTCTTAGAGTCTACATTTTTTTCTAGCATGGCATTCAACTGTCTATATTTCTGTCAAGAATGGTCTTAGAGTCTACATTTCTGTCTAGCACGGCCTTTAACTGTCAACATTTCTGTCTAGCATGGTCTTCCACTGACTACATTTCTGTCTATAAGGATCTTTGGTAGTCTACATTTATGTCAAGAATGGTCTTTAATAATCTATATTTCTGTCTAGCACAGTCTGCTACATTTTTTTACTGCACAGTCTTCAACTGTCTACACTTCTGTCTAGCCTGGTCTTCTGAAGTCTACACTTCTGTCTAGCCTGGTCTTCAGAAGTCTACACTTCTGTCTAGCCTGGTCTTCAGAAGTCTACACTTCTGTCTAGCCTGGTCTTCAGAAGTCTACACTTCTGTCTAGCCTGGTCTTCTGAAGTCTACACTTCTGTCTAGCCTGGTCTTCAGAAGTCTACACTTCTGTCTAGCCTGGTCTTCAGAAGTCTACACTTCTGTCTAGCCTGGTCTTCAGAAGTCTACACTTCTATCTGGAATGATGTCTACATTTCCATAAAGTATTGTCTTCAATATTTTATTCTCCACTCAAAGTAATTTAAATCAAAATATAAGGCTAGAGGTCTCAACTAAAGAGTATGCCAGATTCATAAACCAGCAACCAACAAAGTAATGAACCATTTAACAGCAATCAACCAAACATGAAGTTTCTTCTTCTTCTGCTGCGATCATGACGTCATTCAGACTAGGATTCCGGACTCTCTTATGAAGGCAGCTGTCTGTTTAAGTGATTCGGTTGCTCTATATAGTTTCTCTATATCCAGGGAGGTGGGTGTAGACCACATTGTCCTTCTCAGGTAAGTCATCATACTTCGCCTACGCACTGGCCACATCAGAATGAGAAACCATATGTTCACTTAAACTCAAAATAGGAACTACCAGCCTATGCCACTCTACTCTGGATAACATGACAACAAAACATGTTCTACAGGATTGCCCCCAGTACACAAGGAGTAAAGGCATCAAGATGCACCAGGATGCATAGAGATGCGAAGCTGCTGTAAAGCTGATGGTAATGATGACTTTTTTAAAAAAAAGAAGAAAAAAGTGGTATGGTAACAGTTTTACGTGGTAATTAATAAAAACAAAAGTCGATGTTTCGACCATGTAAGCCTTCAGCTGGAACTACAAACAACAACACAAAAATATATATAAGAATATGTACACAAATCTAACTACATGGCGATAATATGCTAGATACTTGAGAAAGGAAAGAAAAAAAAGATCACTTCCCTGTGGCCCTGAGCGTGGTCAGCTTCTGAATGAACTAAAATTAGGCGGGATGACCAATGATATATCTCACTGACCAGGCGGTAAGGTGGGAGGACGGAAGGGTTCTAAAAATGTGGGGTGGTGGGCACAAGATCCCCAGTACACAAACCTGAAGTTTCAACACCAACTAAATTTTAAACGCCAACTAAATTTTAAACACCAACTGAATTTTAAACACCAACTAAATTTTAAACACCAACTAAATTTTAAACACCAACTAAATTTTAAACACCAACTGAATTTTAAACACCAACTGAATTTTAAACACCAACTAAATTTTAAACACCAACTAAATTTTAAACACCAACTAAATTTTAAACACCAACTGAATTTTAAACACCAACTAAATTTTAAACACCAACTGAATTTTAAACACCAACTGAATTTTAAACACCAACTAAATTTTAAACACCAGTAATAAAATCACTCAACTTACTGCAGAGATCACGAAATTTAGGATGGCTGTCCCTCCGCCAAGTAAAGCAGAGACAACTGTGGTCACAACGGTGAAAAATAAATTCATATTGCTTTTTAGAACTGTCCACACCGACTCCCATACCTGATCAGGAAAAAAAAAGACAAAAACTGTGAATATATAATAGTGGAAAGTTGTAAGCTTATACAGCCAATACATGATGATATCTTTACCCTTTCCCACATGCTGATAGTCAACTGGTCTGATCTGGTCTATAGAAGACTTGCTTGGGTACGATCAATAGAGGGAGCTACTCTTTACCTAATTTTCTCTATCTCTGCTATCTGTGATGTGCTGAAGTTAGAACCCACTGACAGTTTTAACTTGTCCTCCCAGTTCTTCTTTTGTCTGCCTGTGTATTTCCTCCCTAATCTCAAAGCAGATTTGACAAGCACTTTATATGGCTGTGCCTTCTCATTATTTCACCATGTTTAAGAAAGTCAAGGAAGTGATTGATTTCTATTCACAACTATTGTTTTATGGTATTTTATCAGTTTTGGTAAATTTTCTCTGTTATGAAACATGACTTTAGTATAATTCTGCAAAAGTATTTTACAAAATTATAATAACAGACACCATAACTTAAATGTTTATCCTATTTGTGATTAAAATATGGTTATTTTAAAAAATGGTCAAATTTTGAAATAAATTTTCTCTTAAATGTTATTCAATGAAAAAATCAAAAGCATCAACATTAACTGTTCTAGAATATTCATTATTTCCACAAGTTTCCACTCCAATAAAATATCAATTTAAAGAATGAATAGAATGTAGTTTCCTCAGGACATCTTCACTCATATATGTACCAACATTTGTATGATTATAACTAATATAATACTTTGAAATCAAAGCAGCCATGTATTAGATTCTGAGCTCGACCTAATTCTTTAAATGTGGCTTGACTACAAGATACCTAAGATCTTGTGGAAGCATTTCTTCTCAAGAGCTGGACATTTTTATTACAGTTCTGTTTTTACGGTGAATATTTCACAAGATGGATGTGATAAAGGGACTGCACCAAATCTGATTTCTGATCTAGCCATTATGTTCCTATCTTTCCAGATTGGATTTAGTTCTGCTAGGGCTTCTGTGGCCTACCTAAAGAGTTCCTACAAAAATTAAATAACAATTTTATGACTCTACCATGGGGCAACAATCAATTAAATCTCATAAAACAAGAGCTTGAATTCTAATAAAAAACATTATGCTGCAGTTTATTTTTTGGCTGTATTATTTACACCTATAGACCAGACATAATTTTCATAAACATTTTTATTCTGATTTCCTTTCCCTAACTTCTAAGCTGATGAAAGTCTACTTGCAAGAAAATAGCTTTTTCTTCTATGTTCACCAGGTAACTACTTCTTCTAATTATCTACCCTTAGAAGAGTATTAGATTATTGCTTTCCCAGTAATGCTCAAACCAATGCTGTTCCTTTAGCTTTTGCTTCTCAATAATTCTCTCTCTCTTGCAAGATATTTCAATAATTCTCTCTCTCTCTTGCAAGATATCTCAACAATTCTCTCTCTCTTGCAAGATATCTCAATAATTCTCTCTCTCTCTTGCAAGATATCTCAATAATTCTCTCTCTCTCACAAGATATCTCAATAATTCTCTCTCTCTTTTGCAAGATATCTCAATAATTCTCTCTCTCTTGCAAGATATCTCAACAATTCTCTCTCTCTTGCAAGATATCTCAATAATTCTCTCTCTCTTTTGCAAGATATCTTGATAATTCTCTCTCTCTTGCAAGACATCTCAATAATTCTTTCTCTCTCTTGCAAGATATCTCAATAATTCTCTCTCTCTTGCAAGATATCTCAATAATTCTCTCTCTCTTGCAAAATATCTCAATAATTTTCTCTCTCTCTTGCAAGATATCTCAATAATTTTCTTTCTCTCTTGCAAGATATCTCAATAATTTTCTCTCTCTCTTGCAAGATATCTCAATAATTCTCTCTCTTGCAAGATATCTCAATAATTCTCTCTCTCTTGCAAGATATCTCAATAATTCTCTCTCTCTCTTGCAAGATATCTCAATAATTCTCTCTCTCTCGCAAGACATCTCAATAATTCTCTCTCTCTCTCTTGCAAGATATCTCAATAATTCTCTCTCTTGCAAGATATCTCAATAATTTTCTCTCTCTCTCTTGCAAGATATCTCAATAATTCTCTCTCTCTTGCAAGATATCTCAATAATTCTCTCTCTCTCTTGCAAGATATCTCAATAATTCTTCCATATCTCTCATTTTTTTTAAGGTGTATGGTAGTTCATTATATAGAAAAGTGGTTTCCCCTGTTACATATCTTGCCTCCAAAAATTTTAATTAGCTACATGTTGAGAATACATAGGATTTCTAAAGTGTAGCTCGGATTATCCTTTTTTTAAAATGTGTTTTATGTCATGTTATAATGGCTTCCAATGGAAAAATGGCTGAAACCCCAGTTCTCTATCTTTATCTCTCCCATGCTGTTAGATGTCGCATAGGACATGTAGTGTTTTTCACCTCCCATCTTTATTCTGGGCGAGATGTTCAATCTTATCTAATGAGTCTATGCCTGCCAACTTTGCTTCTCTTGTAAGTGCTCTTTTCAATGTCTCTCTAGGACTTCCTCCTCCTCTTTATCCTGATGTTACCCACAGAAGAGCCTGTTTTGGAATTCTCTTGTTTCTTCTCAGCATGTCTGAGATATATCCATCTTCTCTTCCTAATTGTAAATGAGGTCATTTGGCTGCATGCCCCTTTCTCTTATTTCAACATTAGTCTTTAATTCATTCAATTGTCCACAGAGTATTCTTCTTAGGTATTTGTCTTCAAGTGGAGCATTGTTTTCTTTCAATCTCTTTTGTTGTTTTCCAAATTTCACATGCACAGTTAAGTGTTGATAATACATTTGAGTTGGATATTCTAAGTTTGGTTTTCTTGCTTAGTATTTTTTTTATAGTTCCCTATGGATTATTTAAAAGACTACAACAGACGCGAAAAGTAAGTATACTAAATTTCCATAAGAAATAGTATGTTTACATTATTATATTTTGTTTTGTAAGGAAACCGTGATAGCTTAGTGGTTAGTGAACTGGACTACAAAGGACAAGAGGTAGGGTTCGATCCCAACCGATGGCTTCCGGGTTCACCCAGCCTTAAATGGGTATCAGATTTCTTCTGGGAAAGTAAATCGGCACGGGCGTAATACCGACCACATTACCCTAAAAATCATGTGCTGAAGGTCTGTAAAATTTATGGTCACTAACATCATATACCCTATACGCCACTTGGCGTGACGGGGGCTCTTTACTTTACTTTTTTTAAATTATATTTTGTTTTATTGTGACTGAGCAGTTTATGAGTAACATTTTCTATTTTTCAACTTTCATTTTTCTCTTTCTTCAGATTTTAAATATTTACCCCAAAGATATTATGTCATATAAATATTATTTCCATGTTGTGCAACATTCTACCTTTAATTTGATATATGATATGACATGATTTATTCGAAATAAAAAATCTTACAGAATTTTTACATTGGTAACATTTTGTTTTCACAAATCTAAGTTAGATAATTCAGATCAAACCAGCAAAATAATCAGGAAGGGAAAGAGTTAAGATGGTATATTTGCACTGTGTGGTAGCTATAGCAACCTTTGATATACATGATTTATGACCCAATGATAGCATTATTTGCGTACTGGGTTTACTTTCTCGTTTTAATCCTTAATCAATTCACTAGACTTGTTTGCCCGATTCCTGAGTTTCAGCGTTTGAATAGGATCGAGATCATTTCTGATTCATAGGCAAAGGTGCCTGACAGCAACAGAGCTGGAAGCTTTCAGTAATCCATAGCTGATGACTTGCACCAGGATTGGTGCACTAGAACCATCCAGACCCTAATCTACCTCTCCGTGGTCCCTCCAGAAACAGACTAACCTGTCTAGTCTGGCCAAGTGAGTAGGGATCGAAGAAGGAAGACAACCCAGTACTCAAAAATAATATGCTGAAATTGGATGTGTTGGGCTGAAAGGCGAAAATTTCAAAGTTCTACTGCAAACTGCAACACAACGTGTCTATGCCCCTTAATGTCCTTCTAAAGATGGATGATAACGAGGACAATCAATTCCTTTAGTAGTCATCGAGTCTACGACAAAAAAAAATAGAAGGAAAGAAATTTCTGATTCACTGATTCTGAAGCACAGTCAATGCTGAGTTACTAACTGCTTTCAATATCAGAAGTAGAGATGTCTTCATCTCACCATCCTATCTCTCATCTCTCTGTCCACCTCTCCCTAACTTTATCATCCAATATGTAGCTATAGATATTTGTTCCTCACCATTTGTTGTCGTTGTCTCTGTCTTCTGCAGAAGGCTACCGGCCGAAACGTCAGTATTTTGTTGTGTCCCTTTTTTGTAAAGCTGTCACCATACCTTGGAGTGTATACCACACCCGACTACTGGCTTCCTGTTGTTGACTGTTTTCCATGCCATGACACCAAGCTATCCAGTATTTTCTCTCTTTGTCGTCCGTGATCTCTCTTTCCTTGTATTTTGCCAGATGTAACCTAGTATTCTAACTTTTCTCTTCTCATGATGTGCCCGAGAAATGTTGATTGTTTTGTTCTGAGAACTTCCTCATTGATCTTTTTAGCTGTCCAGAGAACATTCAACATTCTTCTGAGAAATCCCAACTCTGTGGCCTCTAATTGTCTTTGTGTACCTATTAGAGCACAATTTTTATTTTAAAAAGGGGGAGAAGACAGTGGTAAGGAAAAATCAATTTATTTCCCTGTTTATGGTAGTATACTGGATCATGTAAAGAAATATTTTTGAAAAAGAAATACAGCCACTTGATAAGTATTCAGTACTGACTACTATCAATCTCACACAGCTGAAATTGTTATCAATGTCATGCTAAAGTAGAGAATATATTATCAGTGTCATATCATCATCATCAAGTACCATGCCTGCTGGGGTGGTCATGTCTCTCCACAATTTTCGATCTCAACAGTTATTTATCATTTCTGTTGTTCACTTCTCCCAAGCTATTCTCTTAAGCTGTCTGGTAACTTTTCTCTTTGCTTCCCTCTATCTATTCGTCCCTCAGTTTTCCCAGTTGTCACAATATATTCCAGCTCTTCCCTTCTCATTACATGTCAAAAAAATTATGATTGTCGTATAGCAACACCCAAGAGAGCTTCCTAAAAAAAAGAGGATGTACTGACACACTAAACAGCTTGCAGAAAAGATGATAGAACACAATCAAAATCTGTACATAGTTTTCATAGACCAAAGAAAATGCATTGGACTTAGCAATCAATGAATAATTATGGGAGATACTAACAACATACAGAGTAAGACAACTTCTAACCAACCTATTTAAAAGTCTCTACATCAACAGTAGGTACAGTCAGAGCAGAAGGAGGATACAGAGATCACTTCAAAGTTAGACAGCGGTGGTTACTATCTTCCCTGTTGTTTATTACTAACAAGGATTACAAATGTAAGCTAGCCAACCCATCAGAGACAGAAGATATTAAGAGCTTCTATATGCAGACGATAAAGCATTAATACATGGGGGAAAAAAGCAGACCTACAAGAATACTTAACAGCAAAGGCACTCAACACAACATGAAAAAAAAACATCAACATGACAGAAGCCATTAACATCACAAAAGAGAAACAGAATATCAACATAACGATAGACAGCAAACAGAACTTCCGGTATATTGTGGACAGGCGGCAGGAACAATTGAAGACTATGCATGAAAAGTGTTATTTGTTGCAGTTTCCTCATATTCCAAGTCCGGCTTGTTGCAGGAGCTACTGAGTTAAGTGCTCTGTGCACACCGTGAGCTGTGTGTCTCATCTGTTTTGATCATGTTTCGATATTCCAGTTGTTTATAATGAATGATGATATTGTATGACAGGGAACAGTTGGCTGTGTTCACTTTCTGTGCAGTTTCGCCTTATGTCTTTTGGCGTGTGCTGAGACTGCTACGATGGGGACTACAGTTACCTTTCTTTGTTTAGGAGATGAGTTAGTAATTTGGATGATTCCACTGGCACAGGCAGTTGAGCAATTATGGATTTTAATTCGTTTGCAGTGATACCGGGGCCTTCCATAACCAAATAACCAAGACAGCAAACAATTAAAACAAGTGGAGGAATTTAAATACCTAGGTAATCTAGTGACAAATGACAATTCACAAGCATGAGTCAACAAAATTTGTCAATTCATCTGACAACTGCCCGACATAACACAAAAACGTGTTATTCTCACACCAAATAAAATATGTTATCAGTGTCATACTGTAGAAAAAAATGTGCCATTCTCAAACCAAATAAAATGTTATCATCGCCACACTTTAGAAAAAATAGTGTCATTCTCATACCAAATAAAATGTGTTATCACTGTCATACTGTAGAGAAAAATGTGTCATTCTCACACCAAATAAAATGAGTTACCAACCACACAATGTAGAAAATACAATGATATTTACCACACTACACAATGAAGCAGATCAAAGACAGACTCACCGACATGAAAGTGTCCAGGTTTTCCTTGACAAACTCCACAAGTCCACTTATCTGAAGCATACCTTTGCCACTACTTATAGTTTGCCACAAAGTACTCATGGATGACAACTCCTGGAGTCCTGGCTTTGAAATTGCACTAGCATTTGCCTGCAAAATCCACAAGAAGTTCAGTTTTTCAAAACCTTGGACATAAACTATAAACCATCATGCTGCTGACACATTGTCAATATTTTCTAGATTTACTGATTTTAATATAATCTGTACCTTACAATGTCACCCGTGTTACCAGGGCCTCATTTTCTAGATTCACTGATTTAAATATAATTAATATAATCTGTACCTTACAATGTCACCTGTGTTACCAGGGCCTCATTTTCTAGATTCACTGATTTAAATATAATTAATATAATCTGTACCTTACAATGTCACCCGTGTTACCGGGGCCTCATTTTCTAGATTCACTGATTTAAATATAAATAATATAATCTGTACCTTGCAATGTCACCCGTGTTACCGGGGCCTCATTATGAGGGAAGTAAAGAATAGTGACACTGTGACCTTCCAGGAATGTCATAAGAGGCGACTAAGGAGATTTATAGATGGCTTGACAAGCTATCATTGTAAAAAGTATTGTTATGGAAACAGAGCCACAGATTTTAGAAGTAGTGATTTCTGCAGTATAACTCAAAACAACAGAAATGGAATCCAGTAGTCACTGACCAAGCAACTTGATGATTTAGACTTTTCTGATGACATGGTTGTCCTATCACACAACCATCAACAGATGCAAGATAAAATGAGCATACTTGATGATAGATCAAAACGGCTGGGACTGCTAAATAAATGGAGATAATTCCAAAATTATGAGAATTAATGCAGTTGGCAATAACCAAATAAAAATAGGAGAAATACCTCTACTAGATGTACAATCTTACACATATCAGGGCAGTAATATAGACAAAGAGGGAGGATCAGAAAATGATACCAAAATAAGGATATCTAAATCAAGAGGAGCATTTGTTGCACTGGGAAACATATGGAAGTCCAAAGAAAATAGATTAAATACTAAAATAACAATTTTCAACTCCAATGTTAAGTCAGTCTTATTATATGGCTGTGAAACATGGAGAACAACTAAAATAACAATCATGGAGATACAGACTTTCATTAATGGATGCTTACACAGAATAAAAGAATGGAAATGGCAGGACAAAATTACTAACATAGAATTATGGAAATGTACCAGTCAAATAACAGTGGATAAAGAGATACAGCGAAGATGATGGCGCTGGATAGGACACACACTGCGGAAGCGAACTGAGAGTATTACACAACAGGCCCTTTTTTGGAATCCCCAGAAAAAAAAGACAAAGAGGAGGACCAAGGAATTCTTGTAGAAGACAGACAGAGGCAGAGATGAAGATGGTGAGGAAGACATGGAATGATCTTAAAAGAATGGCAAGAAACAGAACGGCTTGAAAAGTGTTTATTGAAGACCTATGCTCCACAGGGAGCTGAAAGGTAGAAGAAGAACATCTCTGCAATATATGCCATTTTGGCGTGCAAGGTTTCTATTTTTGAGATTGTGGTTCTGCCCTATGTGCCGTCTTCAACTCGAAAGGACAATAGATAGATAGGTACAATGTCAGCCTACTTATCAAGTGAAGTTATGCAGTACCAACTGTCAGGTGTTAAGTGAACCCTGAGATCATGTATAACAGGAAAAAAAACTGTCTATTGTTGAGAGTTGAATCACCAGACACTTGTTCAATAAACATCTACTCTAAACACTCTACCATATCAGTTTGTTTTTTTTAAATTTAAGCTCAGGGCTACTTATAGCTGCATAAAGTCATCCTTACAACATGTGGCTCCAAAAACTTTACTTCATAATCCTTGGTTCTATAAACTTATCCTCACAACCCTTGGTTCTATAAACTTATCCTCACAACCCTTGGTTCTATAAACTTATCCTCACAACCCTTGGTTCTATAAACTTATCCTCACAACCCTTGGTTCTATAAACTTATCCTCACAACACCTGGTTCTATAAACATGTGCTCACAACACCTGGTTCTATAAACATGTGCTCACAACACCTGGTTCTATAAACATGTGCTCACAACTCCTGGCTCTATAAGTTTGTCCTTACAAACTTTGGTTCTATAAACTTGTCCTCACAACATTTGGCTCTATAAACTTGTCCTCACAACTTCTGGCTCTATAAACTTATCCTCACAACCCTTGGCTCTATAAACTTGTCCTCACAACATTTGGCTCTATAAACTTGTCCTCACAACTTCTGGCTCTATAAACTTATCCTCACAACCCTTGGCTCTATAAACTTGTCCTCACAACTCTTGGCTCTATAAGTTTGTCCTCACAACTTCTGGCTCTATAAACTTATCCTCACAACATTTGGCTCTATAAACTTGTCCTCACAATTCTTGGCTCTATAAATTATCCTCACAACTCTTGGCTCTATAAATTATCCTCACAACTCTTGGCTCTATAAACTTGTCCTCACAACCCATGGCTCTATAAGCTTATCCTCACAACCCATGGCTCTATAAGCTTGTCCTCACAAACCCTGGCTCTATACACTTGTGCTCACAACTCTTGGCTCTATAAGCTTGTTTTCAGAACCCTTGGCTCTATAGGCTTGTAGCCACAGCCTCTTGACCCTAAAAGCTTGTCCCCACAGCCCTTAGCTCTCTAATCTCATCTTCACAACCCCTTAGCTCCATAAACTCATTCTGATACTTTAGGCTTCAAATACTAATGTTTACAATTCAGGCTCTATAAATTCATTTTCACTATCCTTGATTTCTTTAAACACCACTTCTGGTGTCATTAATCCTCTATTAAATAATTGATTGAACAAACTCTATTCCTATTGGCTATACTAGCGATGAGAAATACAAATTATGCTTTCTGATGACTACAGTAATAATAATAATAAAAAATACTGCTTCTCATGACCATTTATCAATAATGAGAAACAAACAATCCAATTTCTGATGATCAGACATCAGTAATTAGAAATAAACAATTTTGATTTTTGATTGCCACATCAATATAATTTAACAGCAGGTGCAGGAAGTAATAATTCCTCTGTGCGATACAGTTTAAGAACATATAATCTATGGAATACCAACTGTGTACGTACTGACTGTTCCTTCAGCAACATAGTCTCATACAACTTGTCCCAGACCTCTAGCACTTGATTGATTATGTTCTCTGTTTCTGTCGATGATTGGTCTACTGGTAAAAAGTCTTTGACCTAAAAAGAAATAAAGAGAAATTACAAACTTATCTTCTTCTTTCCTTCCTCATCTGCCTTTCAGCGTCGAGGGGAGATATAATTTGCGGTCTTTTGCTCTTCTGTTCGCCTCTGCTGCTGTTATGTTTCCTAGTGCTTCAAATATTCCATCGATCCCTCTTTTTTGTGATCGACCCTTGGGTCTGGTTTTCTCACAACGTTTGTTGAAGGCCCATTGTGTTGCATTTTGTTCTTTCTGCCTTGTCACGTGGCCAAACCATTTTATCTGTTGTTTCTTTATATATTCTATGGCGGGGGCTATTCCTAGCTTTTTTCTTAGTTCTTCATTTCTGATCTTATCTCTCAGACTGTTTCCTGTCATTCGTCTAACCCATTTCATCTCTGTAGAGGTTATTTTTTTTATTGTTCTTGCATCTATAGTCCAGGTCTGGCATTGGTAGCACAACGTTGGGATGAAGATTGTATTGTATAGTGCTCATTTTGCCTCCAGAGTTATTTCCTTGTTGGCAAAACGAGCACTATACAATATAGATACAAACTTATGATAACCATAATCATCAAATTGATTGAAATGAAAAAAAAAAAAAAGAAAGAAATATTTCAGGAATGTTAAAGAGGCACACAGCTTTTTGATTCAACTTCCAAGTAACAGTTTAGCTTTAACCCTAGAAATTTAGTATTTTATGAATTAAGAAACCCTTAGTCTGCTACATTTCTCTCACCATTAAAACTGACATTTTATCTCAGTGGTTCCACTATATGAAACTTTGTAAGAATGAAAACTTTCTAGCTTAGTGTGTTAGTGATATTTCACTAGATTAATGCTTATCTCTCTCTCTCTCTCTGCGATCAAGACTCAATCAGAGTAGGATTCCAGGCTCTCTCATGAAGTCAGCTGTCTGCTTAAGTGAGTCGATTGCCCCATATAACTGTTAAAACGTTGCACTGTGTTCGGTCGGCACCAGTGGCCCAGTGCATCCGATTTCTGCCAGCATTTTATTCAGGTTTGTTTTCCTTAGCCTTTGACTGTCCTTAATCTTCCTGCAAGGCAGCAGATTCTCTTTTCTGTAAGGGAATTCTGGCCTTAGATGGTCGGCCCTCCCAGGTTTACAAGTACCATCAGCCCGAGCTTGATGTAGTTATTAGTTGGTCATTAGACCATCACCATATCAAACAACAGACTATAAGGTCTTCCAGCAATGCGAATTGTGAAGTCCCTCCCAACTAACACGAACCTCCGGGAGTCTCACCAATGCTGACAAGTCATGTACAAAACCCCACTCCATCTTTCACTGATTAGAGTACGACCGTCCTATGGATATACAACTAACGTGATGACGTAGCTCACAATGCTTATGAAGATAAATGTTTTAAAGATTGACTGGCTTGACCCTTTCTTGTGTAACACATTCATCAATTATTAACCACAAACATTAGTATTGAAATATTACATTGTCTAATCAACTGGAATATAACATAGAAGAATGGTATATGAGTTATATTTATGAAAAGAACAATTCCACTAAAATAACAGCAATAAACAACTGTGAAGGACATACTAGAGGGAAAGATTGAAGGGAAACTGAGAGGACAAAGTTATATTGCTGGAATAGATGTTATTTGTGATAAACTTGTTATGCCTATTGATTTTCCTCACTTATCATCATCATGTTGCATGTCTTTTGGAGAACGTTGTATGCACATACATCTGAATTAATCTGTCTCTAGCTAGATCTCTCACTTCCGTTGTCATATTCAAGGTCTCTTTGATGTCCTGAACCACCTTCTTCTTGGACTGTCCCGGCCTTGTTGTCTTGCCTTCCATTATTGTTCTTTCCAGTCCTCTGTGTCTTATGACATGGCCATAGTATTTTAATATCCTCTCTAGAATGGTGCCTATAAGACAGTTCTTTTTAATATGAGAGTCTTTTAACATGTTTTTGTTGCTCTTTTTCATTAACCAAGGTACCTTAAGGAATTTTCAGGGGCCTGTGTGAGACCTCCCAAACATCTATACGCTGCTCAAAAAAAGTAGGTTACGATGGCTTGGTCACATACACCGTATGAAAGATGGCCACATACCAAAAGATATACGTTATGGATAACTAGCAGATGGCAAAAGAATTAGGGGGCACCAAAAACTTTTGATTTGTAGACACTTGTAAATATGACATGAAGACTCTGAACATAAACCCTGCAGCCTGGGAAGAAATAGCTACAGACTGCAATCTTTGGAAACACACTCTAAAGCTTCAACTCAAACAAGAAGCAGACAGATTCACAGAAAAAGAGAATACACAGCAAAAAAAAAGAAAAAATAACATTTCTATGGGCGCTGAAAAATCCACAGTCAACTATGACTGATGGAGGCTACTAATTGTTTCTAAGATTGTCCTTATTCACAACCACATGTAGCTATTAAGAAAATACATCCCTCAATCATTTTAATTTTACTTTCTTGTTGGTATTGTGTTATATGTTCTTCATGGTGCTTAATTTTTGTGTTGCTATTGCTAATCTTCTTTTCATCTCTTTCGGGTGGTCTCTATTGATAGATACTGCAGATCTTCATTTGTTACAATTTCAAGTTCTGCACTGATGATGGTGACTTTAGTTTGGTCTTTTGCTCATTATGTTTTCATAATGTGGTCTCTAATAATGTTTATGTTAATTTATTTTTAACTGTCCTTAACTTACATTATAAGTCAAGATTGTTACCATATAACATTGCAAAAATCTTGTTGACATTTACATGACAATAATCTATTACATAAAGTTGAACGCATTCGAAAATAAATGTCTACGGAAAATACTTGGAATAGTGTGGAATGAATTAAAAACAAACGAGGAAATTAGAGAAATCGCCAATCAACCACTAATATCTTCAGTAATCAAGAAAAAACAATGGACATGTGATGAGGAGAGATAATAACAGAATAACAAAGCAAGCCCTCATGTGGGAAACAACAGGTGAGATGAAAAGAGGCTGACCCAGAGAGACACTGAGAAGAACATTGATCAGAGAGGCAAGAGCAGCAGGAATTGGCTCCCTCAATGAGATAGAGTTGCTTGCACAGAACAGAGACAAATAGTGAGATTTGATAAAAGATATTTACAATGATTGAAAACTGATAGAACAAAAATTTAGATAAGAGAAAGAGTATCTCTCATGGGTCTATGACCTATGGGTCGGCTACGGCTCGAAAGGTCAATAGATAGATAGAATCTATTACATAAAACATTTTATTTTTTAGAATAATGCTTTATCTGACTCATTCTTCCTTCACTCACTCCTGTTTTGGATTTCAGACATCAGTGCAGATTTTAGCAACTAGCTTACACTGTGTTTCATATCTCCTCTACAAGATCTGAAGATCCTGTCTGTCCCTAAACCTTAGATTACGAGACCACCGTAAAAATTACCATCTTAAAATAACAATTCTTGAAATCTGACAGTTTGCAATGGGCAAACATTCCCACACTTCCTAAACCTTTCTAATTACTACTTTCAGTGACCCCTGAGTGTTGGATTTGTTTCAATGTTGGATAAGACACAAACATGCGCATTGTTAAAAGTACTATGGTCTTATACAAAAGGGGCTGTTTTTATCATTTATTTCGCTGATTAAAAAAAAAAGTGCTTTTTTATTCCCCTTATGTCTGGGGAAATCTCCGTGGCTCTTGGAGAGACATCAAAAAAACCTTTGTAACACAGAATAACCAGTGAACAAAACAGAGAGAACCAAACATATGACCGGATTGACAGCCACCATGTCAATAGACAGCATAACACCTCTGGTAATCACAGCGTGATCGGGGTTGATTTTCAGGACATAAATCTAATCTAAGCCAGGAAATGATTACAGCATCGGATTCCCATGTTTCTGCTTGAGTAAACAAACAGAGTTCTTAAATGTTATGTAGAGCCAGTCTTAACATATGGATGCGAGTCATGGACAATAGGACAACAGACAAGAAAATCACTGGAGTCTGTAGAAATATGGTTTTACAGAAGAATATTGAGAATACCATGGACAGCTAAGAAGAGTAATGAAGAGGTTCTGAGAAAGGTCAAAGCAAAAAGAGAGCTAATTTCCAATATTAGGAAGAAACAATCATCATTTTTTGGCCATGTAATGAGACGAGAACAGCTGGAATATATTGTAGCAACTGGAAAAATTGAGGGACGAAGAGATAGAGGGAAGCAAAGAGAAAAAATAACAGACAGCTTAAGAGAATGGCTTGGCAGAAGGTCAACAACAGAAATGATAAATAGCTGCCGAGATCGAAAGTTGTGGAGAGACATGATCACCTACGCCAGTAGGCCCAGTACTTGATGATGATGAAACACACAGTTGTGTAGCAAAAGTTTCAAAGAAAATCTTATTTTCAAAACTTCAAATGTAATAATTAAGTGGTAGTAACTTTTACTATGGTTTCGTGAAAGGATAACTCACAGATAGGTCCCATAATCTAGGGTTAAATCATCTCAGAAGGCCGGAATCTGCTGCATCATGTAACATTCTTCCAGTGTGGTGAGCCATCATACAAGTTTTGCAGTGAACCATCACAGTGTTTCACAGTTTACATCATCATTAGTCTATATTCTGGGTGAGCTTTTCAGTTTCATTAAAGGGGTCAATACCTGCTATCTTTGATACTCCTATCACTGTTTTTTTCAGTCTCTTTAAAGGTTGACCTCTTTTTTTCCTTCTTGATGTTTCCATAGTAGAGATTTCTTTATAATTGTCTTGATATTTCTTCTCACAGCAATATGAGATGTTTCAAGCAGAAAAAGAAATAAATATCGCAGATTGCCATCAACCAGCGACACAAGTCCACATTCATTCAACATCCTTTTAATGCAGAGGAACAGTCGTCAAGTGACAGCAGAATAAGTCTTCTCATCACATGACCTATTTATATGTCTGCCATTTTTTTTCCTAACCATAGATAAGATTCTTGGTTGCATGGTTATATCTCTTATTCTGCACTAGTCTTGAATCTATTTCTATAAACAAAGTAATTCTCGTATAAATGTTTTTGTGTTGTGCTACTGCAAATGTTAATTTTATAGTTAGTGTTGCACTCGTTACCAAACTCATCACTTCTATAATTCAACACAAATTAAAAAATTGCAACCAAATTTTAAAAGGAGTGGGTTAATTGTGGGAGAAGTGAAAAGAGATGCCTGTAGTGTGTGTGTGTGTAGTGCCCAATTGTTGAGGCACACCTGCTTAAGGCATCTTTCTGCTGATCTGCCATTTGGCTGAGGGTTCCTCTACAATACAGTTGTTGTTTGTGAGAGTTAGTGTACAGTACCTGTGAGTTCACTCAGGAATGCTCAAGAATGTGCTAATATACTCTGGAAGAGCGCGTGTTCAGTGGTAAAACTATTAAAGATATGTCAGGTTTGGTAGCTAGTGAGGTGCCCTATACAAATTAAAACTAAATCTGTTGGGTTTACCTTAGAAGCTATAAAGTTCCTTCCATGCTCATGTGTCTTTTGCAACACCTGGTCCATTGTTTTCTTCATCATATCTGCATTGGGCATCCAACTGTAAATGGGCAATGAGACAAATAGTAATAGACAGTTGGCCACTAAGAAATAACACAATTTATTAAACACAAATAATAAAATTGGAGAATAACTTTAGAGAGCACACAATTGTAGCAACCAATATAATGCCTCCATTGATTATGTCTGCTTACAATTGGCAACAATGCAGATAGAATAGGAAATAGAAAAATTGAAGATGGAGAACAGCATGCAGGAAATGGAAACAAGTATAAAAGTTGCAGAGAAGACAAAGATAGAACATAAAAAGTTAACCGTAAGCAGCAAAGAACAAAAAAACCAGTTACTATACTAAAGCCTATGTGGATATTATCCTTTTATGATTTCACTGAGTGGGCACACAACAATATCCTTGGCATAGCATCCTTGCTAAATTTTAGCGTGGCCACTAGCAACTGTGACACACACTTTGGGATCTACTGCTGTAATGTATAGAATCACAAGATATCTTTTCAGGTGGTCAAACCATTTTATTTGTTGTCTGCGTGTTGTTCAATCCTGATTTTATGTCAATGCTTTCTATTTAAGCTGTATTCCTAATTTTGTCTCCTTTGGTTCATTGCAGCTGTGGTGATTAATTTCGTCTGAGTGACTATCTTTGGCACTGATAACATAAAGTGGATATCTCTCTCTCTCTCTCTGCGTTCAGGACTCAATCAGAGTAAGGATTCCAGACTCTCATATGAAGTCAGCTGTCAGGCCAAGTGTGTTGATCGCCCCCACAGACAGAACATCACAATTAGAGTCTGTCAGATCCACTCTGACTGAACACCCGTTAATACGTTGCACTGTGTTCTGCGCCAGTGGCCCAGTGCATCCGATTTCAGCCAGCATTTTTTCAGGTTTGCTTTCCTTAGCCTTTGATTGTCCCCAATCTTCCTGCAAGGCAGCAGTTGATCTTTTCTGTCGGGGGATTCTGCCCTTAGATGGTCGGCCCTCCCAGGTTTACGAGCACCATCTGCCCGAGTCACTAGAGGTGACCAACACAGACATGCGACTTGTAATATGAGGAAACTGCAACAAGGAACACATTTCATGCATAGCCCTCATTTGTTCCCGCCGCCTATCCCCATATACCGGCAAGTCACGTCCTCTTGAAAATGATGATCATCGTAGCACCTGATGATGTTAGGCCATCGCTGATGACTCCAATTCCGAACATATAGACACACAGTCAGTCGTCAAATTATTCCTGTTGCACATCAAACAGCAGACCGTAAGATTTGCGCACGGCCGGTTTAGGGAACCAATACGATGACGTAGGACACAATGTCGCCAAACTCATAATCTCGATACCTTTAGACTTATGTCTGATTACTCAAGTGTAAACAGTCTACGACGAACAAAACACGAAGCAACTTCCCCAAAGAGACAAAACTGCGACTGACGAAGTAGTTTACATTAATGTGTAACGTGGAAATAACTTGCGTCAAAGAATCCCAATAACGGTCTTGAACAGCACTAATGTGACGTAAAGCACAGATCTAGTCTAGACGGAGGAATGTCTCACTCACAACACTTGATTCGTCAAAAAACGGACTGTTGTCGACCTACGACCTCGCCTTAGCGACACAGATGTATCAAGCATATCATCATTTTGACTTTTACGCAGAAAAGTGCAATGAAGATCCGAAATTAATCAGACCCTGGGTGCATTTTCTGCAGCGATCGAGAGGACGGAAAGTGGATATGAAAATGCGTTATAGTTAGTTATAGTTATAGTCGAAGGGCAAGGCATCACTGCAAACGAATTAAAATTCATAACTGCTCAACCGCCAGTGCCAGTGGAATCATCTGAATTAAGATCTCATATCAGTAAAGAATCCAAACAAAGAAAAGCAGCTGCAGTCTCCATGATAGCAGCCACAGCACACGCCAAAAGACAAGGTCTAGCCACACCAAAACTGAATGCAACCGAACTGTTCATCATATAATATCATCATTTATAATAACAATCGGAATATCGAAACACAATCCAGATGAAAAACACAGCTCACAGTGTGCACAGAGCACTAAACATAGTAGCTCCAGCAGCAAGCCGGACTAGGAATATGAGGAAACTGCAACAAGGAACACTTTTCTGACAGAGTCTCAACGGTTCCTGTCGCCTATCCACCATATCAACAGGAAGTCTGTTGTATGAGAAAATGCAATGTATGAGACTTTTCCTCTGAGCCAACAATGACATTTATTTGTTATAGTAACTCCCTTACATTTACTCACAAAGAAACCACTTTCAATTTCATGAGTTTCTTGTTTTGATTTTAATTGTCTTGATCTTTTAATTATTCTTACCAAGTTTGAGCAGCTCGCCCAAAACAGCGATGCATGGCAAGATACAGCAAGGGTCCTGTGCAAGGTCTGACACTTGATAACACTTGAAAACACTTGAATACTTGATAACACTTGAACACTTGATAACACTTGAACACTTAATAACACTTGAACACTTGAATACTTGATAACACTTGAACACTTGATAACACTTGAACACTTGATAACACTTGAATACTTGATAACACTTGAATACTTGATAACACTTGAACACTTGATAACACTTGAATACTTGATAACACTTGAATACTTGATAACACTTGATAACACTTGAACACTTGATAACACTTGAACACTTGATAACACTTGAATACTTGATAACACTTGAATACTTGATAACACTTGAATACTTGAACACTTGAAAACACATGAACACTTGAATACTTGATAATACTTGAACACTAGTTAACACATGAACACTTGATAACACATGAACACCTGATAACACTTGAACACCTGATAACACTTGAAAACACCTGATAACACCTGAACTCTTTTGATAACAAAGACTGCCAGACACAGAGAGTCTAGAACTTCTAACCTATCTACTGCCTTCAGCTGAAAAAGAAAGTAGATTGGATTCTTTTCAACAGCCTTAATTTTGCTAGCTATTTTTGCACATCACCTGGGTTCCAAATACCCAGGAACTTTATGGTTAGAGAAAAAAAAGGTATCCCTGAAAAGAGCATTAGGCCATGCTTACCCCAAAAGATATACCCTAGAGAAGCTGAGACCCTCCACTACCCATAATACTTATGTTATGGGTTATCTTCACCCCAACAAATACTTTTAATCGAAACATCCTTTAGCTTGGCACTGTGCTTCTGTAAGACTTCTTAGCTGTCTTTATGTTCATTGAATTTTAACAAAAAATTGCCTGCAGACTTACTGTGAGAATTCAGAATTCATAGTTTTGTTCATAAGGCTCTGAGCTGATGTGATCATATACATGCTCTCTCTTTGAATCTGAAATGAGAGAAATCTAGATCATTAAATTCATCTTTTTCATTGGGGGTCATTAGGGTACCACTGACAGATATAGCCAAACTTTTCCATTTCTCTGTATCTTCAGTAATTCTCTGGGATTCTGAAAAGTCAAGGTCTGTCCATTCTTTGATGTTATCTTTCAATATCTTTATCTGCATACATCTCCTTTCACTCTTTCCACAGTTCTTTCCAGAATGATCTTTACTAGGTCAGATTATCTAGATACATAGCTGAATCAATTCACCTTGCACTTCTTCATAATGATCACAAGATCATCATGTACTTCAATTGCTTCCTTTTGTGAAAGTTTTCATTTGTGATACAACCTAAGTGAGAGATACCCAAAATATTACAAAGTCAACAATTTACACAGAAACAAAATGGAACAGATTTGACTGCAGTATAAACAAAATTTTCTGACAATAGGAAAAAGAGTTCTTAAATGTTATGTAGAGCCAGTCTTAAAAAAATGAATGTGAATCATAGACAATAGGACAACAGAAAAGAAAACCACTGGAGGCTGTAGAAATATTGTTGTTACAGAAGAATGCTGAGAATACCATGGACAGCTAAGAAGAGTAATGAAAACGTACTGAAAGAGGCCAAAGCAAAAAGAGAGCTAATATCCAATATTAGAAAGACACAATCATCATTTTTTGGCCATGTAATGAGAAGGGAACAGTTGGAATATATTGTAACAACTGGGAACATTGAGGGACGAAGAGATAGAGGGAAGCAAAGAGAAAAGATACCAGACAGCTTAAGAGAATGGCTTGGCAGAAGGTCAACACCAGAAATGATAAATAACTATCGAAAGTTGTGGAAAGACATGATCACCTATGCCAGCAGGCACGGTACTTAATGATGATGATAAACAACCACTGCTGGCTTATAGGTTCTGCATCATTAATGTAAGGGGTCCAGGAACAGACAGTGAGAATTGTAATAATAAAAATATAAACAAAGGAGAAAAATGGATAGAGTTTAAACATTTACTGGACTACGAAAAATAAAGTAAGATTAAATTAACAAAGGAGTATATTAATAACACAACAGCACAAAGTGTAACAGATTCTATGAAATGCGTATGTATTTGTCATTTTTCTTCTTCTTCAGCAACTAAAAGGGTGTGGATACGAATTGCCACTAGATTACTGCAAGCTGTAACATTCGTACCTTTCGGCTGGACACAATTGTCTTCAGCGTGTGTTGATTTTAAACTGTTATACAATTCTGCTGGGACAGCTGCCATTTTATGCAGAGAGAACATGGGAACTTGTTGTTTTCTTTGTTATCATTGAAGACAGGACATCAGATCCCACTACTCAAGGACTGGGGGAGGGTTAAGCCACAAGGAATGGAATTACAGAGAAGAATTCCCATGCCGGTAGTGAAATTCAAACCCAAGATCTCATCCAGAGGCCAATGAGTTATCTCTAGACCACCCGAGTCCCCTTGTGTGTTTGTCATGTTTGTTAATATATCAAATTTAAATTGTAACAACAGAAGCCATGATTATTTTAGCAGAAATGTAAACGGTTGCAACAATAGTAGAAATTATGTAAAAAAAGTAGTAATAATTTTTAAAAATTTTGTTTAAATGAAAAAAATGAAATTCTCATTCCAAAATGAAAGCAAATGAGCATAGAATTTAGACATGTGGGAGTACAGGGAATGCTGCACTGTCATTGAAGACAGTCAACCAATGGATCGGGCGGACATCATCAATCCCCTGAGATGTGGAAAGGGTACAGGACTTTTACAACCATGAGTCCGCGTCACTCCTTCAGATGAAAGAGATGGGAGTTATGATGGGCACAGCCAGAAACAAGAAACTTAGTGGGTGTACAAGAAGTCTTATCAACCAACACAAAACTGGAGTTGTCAGTCATTGGACACTGCAGGACTTGCTGAGGAGGGGATCTGAGCACCTACAGAAAATGTTTTGAGTGCAATGATGACCCACAAATAACTCAATAAAGTCCCTGCATTATAGTTTTGTCATATACTGAAGGTCTGTAAAATTTATGGTCACTAACACCATATTCCCTACACGCCACTTGGCGTGATGGGGTTCTTTACTTTTTTCACTGTAATAATTTTGGCAGCCCTGAAGAATGTGCTATATAGTTGTTCCATCTCAGCTGAAGCCTCTTCAAGCAGATGAGGAGATCATTATGTTGGCCAATTCCTACTTGGACATCTTAATTAGTAAAGTAGTCTAAAATGACATGCTCTGGATATTACAACAGAAGCACAACTCCAGTACTATTAATTTTTGCTGCAGTTTTATTATAAAAGTCTATTATTGCAAACATGAAGGCAGAAGGTCATACACAATGGATTATAAGTCTGATCATATTCCTTACTCCCCTGATTGGTTTCTCTCTCTCTCTGCGATCAAGACTTAATCAGAGTAGGATTCAAGACTCTCTCATGAAGTCAGCTGTCTAAGTGATTCGATTGCCCCATATAGTTTCTCTTTCCGGGAGGTGGGTGTGGACTACATTGCTCTTCTCAGGTCTGTGTACTGGAGGCAATCCTGTAGAACATGTTTTGTAGTCATATTGTCCAGTGTATAGTGGCATAGGCTGGTTGTACCTATTTTGAATTTGGTGAACATGTGATTTCTCATTCTATTGTGGCCAGTGCGTAGGCGAAGTATGATGACTTGATCCCTCCTTGATAGTAGGTGGTAACCGTCCCTCTCGTTATGCTTTGGGTGTTCTCATTTCCATTTTTCATGGAACTGACCCTTGAGGATGGATTTGGCTTCATCATAACTGAGCGGATGGTTCTCTTGTGGTAATCTTCCTCCCTCTTTAGCTAATTTGTCTGCGCGTTCGTTCCTGTGTATATTACAGTGTGGTGGTATCCACTGAATGACTACTCTCTGGAAGTTTTGCATAGTTGGTCCAGGGCTGTTCTCAAGTCATCTAGTTCATTGTACCTGGGGTTTTTTAGAGCTGTTAGTACTGACAGTGCATCAGTCAAAATCACCAATTTATTGTGCATGTTATTTTTGTGTTGAGTAGCCAGTGTTGCAGCATCTCTGATGGCCTCAGTTTCTGCTTTAAAGTTGTTTGAGAATTTCCTAGTAGCTATTGACTTGGTGATCTCGTCCTGGTTATTCAGCATCAAGAACACACCTCCTCCTCCATTTTTGGTGACATTTGTAGCAGAGCCATCTGTGTATATGTGGGACCAAGAGCACTGTGGGTAGGTATGGTGTATGTGTTTTTCTGCTACGTGTTTTCTTTCTGTGTCTGATTGGGTGCCTTTTTTCATGATTCCTGTTATATTTTTCTTAAGTTCTGGTATTTTATGTTTTCCATGAGGAGACATATCAGATGGGCCCAAGGGTTTCGATATTGTTTGGGAAAGTACTGGGTCTCTAGTAGTTAGTTCATTGGAGATTGCAGCAAAGCTGCTCCTCTTTAGTCGTACAATTCCTAAACCAGTTATTCTTTGGTGCATGGGGTGGCTAAGGAGCCGTCTATATTTCTCCGCTTGTTGCAATATTTTAATGACCCGTCTGTCATCTAAGGGTTGTAAACCTGTTACTGTTTCTAGAGTCTTGATAGGTGTAGATTTCCTAGCACCAGTGATGATACAGGCAGCTTGATTCTGTGGTCTGTTAATTTTGCTAAGGTGTGATTTGGAAGCCATAGTCCAGGCTGTGACTCCATACTCTAGGACTGGTCTGACTCTTCCTATGTATAGTCGTTTCAAGATATTGCTGTCTGCTCCCCAGTCCGTTCCTGCCAATTTCTTCATAATATGTGTTCGTTTTCTGGCTTTTTTCCTTGCTCTGTCTATCTGATTTTTCCAAGTCATTCTTTGATTCATGGTGACGCCAAGGTATGTTGGGTTTTGGTCAATAGGAAGTATACGGGCTTTTATCTTCAAGTTTGCAGAGAGTGTATTTCTTGATAGGTTGAAAATTGTATATATAGGTTTTTTTTGTTAATTTATAATAACCAGGTGTTCATCCATTTTTCAAGTTCACCTATGGCATCTTGCATCCTGGATCCAGCCATCAACATACTTTCCTCGTGAGCCCATAACGTCAGATCATCTGCATATATTGCTGAGTGTATTCTGGGTGGAATGTCCATTACGATGTCATTTATGAAAATTAAAAAGAGCATTGGGGACAGGACTCCGCCTTGTGGGACACCTTGTTCGATTGTGACCTTCTTACTTAGTTGACCTTGTACTTGTACTCTGGCTGTTTTATCCTGAAGGAATTGAGAGACCCAATTGAATAAACGACCCTGGATGCCAAGTCTAAAAAGCTTGTTCTTTAAACCCTCTTGCCATACCCTATCAAAAGCCTACTCCATGTCAACCCACACTGCCAGTGTGTGTTTCTTTTATTGTAGAGCATCCTCTATTTCCTGTGCGATGTAGGTGATCAGGTCTTCAGTTGATCTGTGCTGATGGAAGCCACTTTGTTGTGGTATGATTTGTTGTTTTGTCTCCAAATGCCACATAAGTCTTCTGTTAACCAGCCTTTCCATGAGTTTACTCAGGCAGCTCAGTAGGCTAATTGGTCTATAGCTACTTGGGTCTAGTGGGTCTTTTCCACGCTTGAGGATGGGCACCATAATAGCTTCTTTCCAGATTGCTGGCACATGACCTCTCTTCCAGCTACCATTTATTGGTTTTAATTTTATGAAAAAAAAAAAGAAGACAAGTTTGAATAAGCAATAAAACTATGCACAAAACAGGCAAGAGTCATGCTGTGTCTCACCTGAACTGCTCCAATGACAGAAAAGAGAACAGTGCCAACAAGCATCATTAGAATGAACAAGATGCTGGTAGCCTGGTCTAGGCCTTGCTCCAAGATTATTATTATCTGTTGAAACATCAACATTTATCATTTAATATTTAATGAACCTGGAATGTGGCATTTTATTTTGCTATATGACATTCATAACGTACTACTCAAACATCACAGCTGTTTGCTTTAATCTTAAATTGGCATTTTCTTTTTTTTTGGACTTCTTAAAAAACAAAAAACAAATGGCATTTTAATTACAATTTTGAAAATTATGGGTGCAGTCCTAAATCTCATATGAACAATGTTTTCTTTACTTGTTGCCTGTTAACTCTAATGTCTGCTAATCCTAACGAATCAGCAAGCAGAAATCAGATGTACAGGAAACTAAGATGTCTAGCACAGGAGCTTACTGTAGCTTGTGACTACTAGCTTGTTATTGACATCAGGATCAGCAAATCAGAGCTGATCATAACTTAAATCCAAATCCATGAGGTGGTGCTAGAAATAATCTCACCAATGGCATCTCAGATTTGACACCAAACAACAGTATAGCTCAAGGGATGTGATGTTACTCTTAAGTTAGGTTTCCTGCTGAAAGCAGTGTGAATTGTACTCATGGTTGGAAAAAAAGAATACCCCCTGCGGTTGACCCAGTTGCTGGCAGAAAAATACTCTACGAACAACTGGCATATGGTAAAAGAACTAGGGGGCGCCCAAAACTTTGATTTGTAGATGTGTGCAAACGCGACATGAAGACTCTGAACATAAACCCTGCGGCATGGGAAGACACAGCTGCAGACTGCAATCTCTGGAAATGTAATAGGGAGATAGAAAGAAGGAAAGAAAGAAAGAAAGAAAGAAAGAAAGAAAGAAAGAAAGAAAGAAAGAAAGAAAGAAAGAAAGAAAGAAGACGGATGGGTGAAGAGAAAGACATAGAGGCTGCATGTAGGGAGAGTGTATTGGTAACGTGAATTTCAGCTCAAGGGGGGGAGTGTGAAAGTGTGAAGTTTGTGAGTGAATTTCACAGGTTATGAATGAGACGGAATAAAGGAATAGAAGGGGATTTGGTGTGAGTGGTATGAGAGATTGAGTAGTGAGAACATGTGGGACGAGTGAACTGTGGTGGCTAGTGACTGGGCCGAGTGATCACCAGTCCGAAGGGAACTTCAGTTGTGGGTAGTATCAGTTGTGAGTGTGCAACATGCGGACGGTAAGAGAAAAGTTCGCTCTAAGAGTTTGGACAGTGAAGTTCATAAACAGCAGTGTGAGATGTCACTTTGTACAACAACACTGTAAATAGTTTTGTAAAGATACCAACAAACTAGTGTGAATAATTCAGTGGACTTTTGTGTGTGAGATAATTAGGGACAACGAAAGTCATGGACACTGATCAGTTGTTTTGTAAAGATACCAACAAACTAGTGTGAATAATTCTGTGGACTTTTGTGTGTGAGATAATTAGGGACAACGAAAGTCATGGACACTGATCAGTTGTTTTGTTAGATTCAGTCTTGTCCAGTGAAAAATTGGACAGTGTGATGAGAAGTGAATCAATGGAGACAGCAGAAGGAACAAAATGCTGCTGACGCTTTTATGGAAGCATTTGAGTTATGTACTTGAGTTTGATGAAGCAAACTTGCTGTATTCAGACATCCAGTAAAGCTGGGTAGGCCGTGTGGTTCGGCCAAGAATTGAAAGTGGTCACCGGGAACATATAAGTTTCCTAGGCAGGCTCATCGTATCTCCAGAGCCGATGTGAGGAGACAGAAGTCATGTGAGTCGTGACGTAGATTCGGATGAGATTGTACAAAGGTTAGCAGAACGCTGTACGACACAGAGTTAAGACTGAATCTCACAGTGAATTTCACAGGTTATGAATGAGACGGAATAAAGGAATAGAAGGGGATTTGGTGTGAGTGGTATGAGAGATTGAGTAGTGAGAACATGTGGGACGAGTGAACTGTGGTGGCTAGTGACTGGGCCGAGTGATCACCAGTCCGAAGGGAACTTCAGTTGTGGGTAGTATCAGTTGTGAGTGTGCAACATGCGGACGGTAAGAGAAAAGTTCGCTCTAAGAGTTTGGACAGTGAAGTTCATAAACAGCAGTGTGAGATGTCACTTTGTACAACAACACTGTAAATAGTTTTGTAAAGATACCAACAAACTAGTGTGAATAATTCAGTGGACTTTTGTGTGTGAGATAATTAGGGACAACGAAAGTCATGGACACTGATCAGTTGTTTTGTAAAGATACCAACAAACTAGTGTGAATAATTCTGTGGACTTTTGTGTGTGAGATAATTAGGGACAACGAAAGTCATGGACACTGATCAGTTGTTTTGTTAGATTCAGTCTTGTCCAGTGAAAAATTGGACAGTGTGATGAGAAGTGAATCAATGGAGACAGCAGAAGGAACAAAATGCTGCTGACGCTTTTATGGAAGCATTTGAGTTATGTACTTGAGTTTGATGAAGCAAACTTGCTGTATTCAGACATCCAGTAAAGCTGGGTAGGCCGTGTGGTTCGGCCAAGAATTGAAAGTGGTCACCGGGAACATATAAGTTTCCTAGGCAGGCTCATCGTATCTCCAGAGCCGATGTGAGGAGACAGAAGTCATGTGAGTCGTGACGTAGATTCGGATGAGATTGTACAAAGGTTAGCAGAACGCTGTACGACACAGAGTTAAGACTGCACGTGAGAGTGTGAAGCATTATGAAAGTGTCAATGTGTGTTTCATTGTTGCAGGCGAGTAGAGCTTGCTGATGTATTTCTTCTAATGTGCCAACTGTACACAGGAAATTGTGTTTCATTGTTGCAGGCGAGTAGAGCTTGCTGATGTATTTCTTCTAATGTGCCAACTGTACATAGGAAACTGTAATTCATTGTTGCAGGCGAGTAGAGCTTGCTGATGTATTTCTTCTAATGTGCCAACTGTACATAGGAAATTGTAATTCATTGTTGCAGGCGAGTAGAGCTTGCTGATGTATTTCTTCCAATGTGCCATCTGTACATAGGAAATTGTAATTCATTGTTGCAGGCGAGTAGAGCTTGCTGATGTATTTCTTCTAATGTGCCAACTGTACATAGGAAATTGTAATTCATTTTTGCAGGCGAGTAGAGCTTGCTGATGTATTCTTTTAAAATAACTGTAAATAGGAAATTTGGCAATATGTACAATAATGTGCGAGAGACAGCCCTGAGTCTAATAGGGCACAGATTGTGTGTTGTGTAATCAAAATAAAGTGACTTTTATGCTTACTGAACATGTTGTGGTCAATATTTGAGTCATCCATGTACTCTCAACTAATCCTGGTAGCGTCAAACTAAAGGTGGTCACACCGCTGGAACTGGGTTGAGGTGTGTGAGTTGAGGTGTGTGTAACAAACTGGTATCAAACAATGCGAAGTATTAAAATGACATAGACAGGCAATTAAACACCGGCCAGAGTGCTCATTAGTCAGCACCTATCGTTCAGTTAGAAAGACAAACATCAATCATAAATCGATTACAGAACACCGCAACAGAAAAACACTCTAAAGGTTCACCTCAAAGAAGAAACAGACAGATTCATCGAGAAAGAGAATACACAGCGAAAGAAAAGAAAAAATAACATTTCTAGGGGTGCTGAAAAATCCAGAGTCAACTATGACTGACGGAGGCAACTATACATATATAGGGAGGGAAAGAGAGAGATGTGCTAGACAAAAGGTTAAAAAATTGTGACACAAATTACAAATCAATCTTCTAAGAGAAAAGATGGAGAAAAGTGAAGAAAATAAAAACCACAATCATGCACATACACACACACAATTTCTTTCAGTCAATTTTTGATGTTAAATATTCACTTGGCTTTTCTTAAAAATGAGCAAAATTGAAGAGCAAACCTTTTGGTCTCCTTTCACTAACAAACTTCCAAGACCACGCAGACAATGTGGCATCAGCACATCTTGTCGTACTTGCAGCCATTGTAGTATGGCACTTTTTGCATTGGTGGCTGTCGAGTGGAACAATCCATCCTCGCTAAACTGCTGAACTGTCAAAAACAGAAAATCAAAATGGGAAATGAAAACAAGATTAAAAAATAAGAATCCAGATGGCAAATGCAGACACTATCAGAACTTGGGTTTCAGAGGGTTAAATGGTGTACTAGGAGAGTGGGGAATTGATAGGGTTAACAGGGAAATGACCAAGATGTTAAGTTACTCTGCAACATTGAGCACTGGTCAGTTTGAAGGACGTCTCATGATTGTATGATTAGGTTCATCATGTGACCAAACTCAATGGACCAGGCTGGGGTCTTGAATTAATCAGTTCATGATGGTATCTTGGAACGACAAGAAGTAGATTTAAATCAGACATTTGCACCAGTGAGACAGATACCACCTGGAGTGAATAGCTGATTACCAGAATTAGGAAGAACAGATGACTAGAAATGAAGCAGAAAGATGAGCCAGACAGTTAGAAACATGAAGTTAGCCAGACATAGAATAATGTGGAAGTTTGGGCCCATCTTTAACAGCTGTAAAGAACTTAGAAGATCTGCTAGTGATAGCCAGTTAGATGTAACTGAGTAGCAGTTGTTGATTTATATATTTCATTCTGGATTGTGTCAGTATGTTGTGAATTGTGATTGCAGGTCCTTGTAATTGTGGGCCTATGATGTTTTATGTTATTAAACCTGTTAAGAGTCCTGGTTAGTTTTGCCAGACTCAAGAAATCTCTTAATGGAGTTGTCCATGATGTGCACAACTGCTGTGCAGTTCGGTAACGTCTATAGTAGAAGTCAAGGAGAGGGTGTTCCGTCTGGTTAAATCTGGCCTTACATCACAGCAGACATCAAGATAACACCAAACCTCAATATAATAATCATCATCATAATAGAGAAGATATAAACAGCCTAATATATTTATAACAAGCATTACAACCAACCCTGGTTTAAGACAAAATTAGGAAATAAGAACCAGGATGGGAAATGCAGACAAGATTGGGCAATAAGAATCAAGATGGGAAATGCAGACAAGATTGGGCAATAAGAATCAAGATGGGAAATGTAGACAAGATTAGAAAATAATAATAAAGATGGGAAATACAGGCAAGATTAGGCAATAAGAATAAAAATGGGAAATGCAGACAAGATTAGGAAATAAGAATAAAGATGGGAAATGTAGACAAGATTAGGCAATAAGAATAAAGATGGGAAATGTAGACAAGATTAGGCAATAAGAATAAAGATGGGAAATACAGACAAGATTAGGCAATAAGAATAAAAATGGGAAATGCAGACAAGATTAGGAAATAAGAATAAAGATGGGAAATGTAGACAAGATTAGGCAATAAGAATAAAGATGGGAAATGTAGACAAGATTAGGCAATAAGAATAAAAATGGGAAATGTAGACAAGATTAGGCAATAAGAATCAAGATGGGAAATGTAGACAGGATTAGGAAATAAGAATCAAGATGGGAAATGTAGACAGGATTAGGAAATAAGAATAAAGATGGGAAATGCAGACAAGATTGGGCAATAAGAATCAAGATGGGAAATGCAGACAAGATTGGGCAATAAGAATCAAGATGGGAAATGTAGACAAGATTAGAAAATAATAATAAAGATGGGAAATGTAGACAGGATTAGGCAATAAGAATCAAGATGGGAAATGCAGACAAGATTAGGAAATAAGAATAAAGATGGGAAATGTAGACAAGATTAGGCAATAAGAATCAAGATGGGAAATGCAGACAAGATTAGGCAATAAGAATCAAGATGGGAAATGTAGACAAGATTAGAAAATAAGAATCAAGATGGGAAATGCAGACAAGATTGGGCAATAAGAATAAAGATGGGAAATGTAGACAAGATTAGGCAATAAGAATCAAGATGGGAAATGCAGACAAGATTGGGCAATAAGAATCAAGATGGGAAATGCAGACAAGATTGGGCAATAAGAATCAAGATGGGAAATACAGACAAGATTAGGCAATAAGAATCAAGATGGGAAATGTAGACAAGATTAGGCAATAAGAATCAAGATGGGAAATGCAAACAAGATAAGGAAATAAGAATCAAGATGGGAAATGTAGACAAGATTAGGCAATAAGAATCAAGATGGGAAATGTAGACAAGATTAGGCAATAAGAATCAACATGGGAAATGCAAACAAGATAAGGAAATAAGAATCAAGATGGGAAATGCAGACAAGATTAGGACTGTGAAATCCCATAAATGGAACATTCAACTTTTGTTAACATAATAGTTAAAGTGAGCCACTATGGTGATGAAATTATGGAGCGGTATTTTACTCATCAATACTGGCATAATAATGATCACATTACCCAAGAATGTGTTATTGGATGTCGGGATTTATAGAAAAAATAAATGAGGATATTAATATTTTTAAAAAATGAGGATGGTTATATAAAAAAAAAATGATTATATAAAAAAAATGAGGATTATAGTTATAGAAAAAAATGAGGATAGTTATAGAAAAAAAGAAAATATTAAAAAATGAGGATAGTTATAGAAAAAAAGATCATATTAAAAAATGAGGATAGTTATAGAGATTGTATTAAAAAATGAGGATAGTTATAGGAAAAAAAATATTATATTAAAAAATGAGGATAGTTATAGGAAAAAAAAGATTATATTAAAAATTGAGGATAGCTATAGAAAAAAAGATTATATTAAAAAATGAGAATAGTTATAGGAAAAAAAAATGAGGATCGCTGTAGAAAAAAATATCATGGCTGCAAGAAAAAAAAAAGAAGATGGATACCGTTTACAAAAAAAAAAAATTTTAATTGTTACTAACAAAAAAAAAATTGTTATAGAAAAAAAAATTAGGATGTTATATAAACAAAATGGTGGTCATAGAAAAAATAATGGTTACAGAAAAAAAATGAAAGTGGTTATAGAAATGTGACGATTATATTATAAAAAAAAAAAATGAGGGTGTTTATAACAAAAATGACAATAATTATATATTTTTTTTAAATATGGCTAAAAAAAAGATGGGGATGGTTACAGAAAACAGTGATGATTATATTACAAAATGAGTATAGTTATTTTTTTTAAAAAAAAGATGGTTATAGAAACAAAAAATGAGCATGGTTGTAGAAAAAGGAAATTGAGAATGGTTTATAGAAAAAGGAAATTGAGAATGGTTTATAGAAAAAGAAAATTGAAAATGGTTATAGAAAAAGGAAATTGAGAATGGTTATAGAAAAAGGAAATTGAGAATGGTTATAGAAAAAGGAAATTGAGAATGGTTATAGAAAAAGGAAATTGAGAATGGTTTATAGAAAAAGGAAATTGAGAATGGTTTATAGAAAAAGGAAATTGAGAATGGTTTTGGGAAAAGAAAATTGAGAATGGCTATAGAAAAAGGAAATTGAGAATGGTTATAGAAAAAGGAAATTGAGAATGGTTATAGAAAAAGGAAATTGAGAATGGTTATAGAAAAGGAAATTGAGAATGATTATAGAAAAAGGAAATTGAGAATGGTTATTGAAAAAGAAAATTGAGAATGATTATAGAAAAAGGAAATTGAGAATGGTTATTGAAAAAGAAAATTGAGAATGGTTATAGAAAAAGGAAATTGAGAATGGTTATAGAAAAAGGAAATTGAGAATGGTTATCATCACCAAGTACCGGGCCTGCTGGCTTAGGTGATCATGTCTCTCCACAATTTTCGATCTCGACAGTTATTTATCATTTCTGTTGTTGACCTTCTGCCAAGCCATTCTCTTAAGCTGTCTGGTATCTTTGCTCTTTGCTTTCCTCTATCTCTTCGTCCCTCAATTTTTCCTGTCGTTACAATATATTCCAGTTGTTCTCTTCTCATTACATGGCCAAAAAATGATGATTGTTTCTTCCTAATATTGGAAATTAGCTCTCTTTTTGCTTTGGCCTCTTTGCCACATTGTCTGCATGGTCTTGGAAGTTTGTTACTGAAGGGAGACCAAAATGTTTGCTCTTCAATTCTGCTCATTTTTAAGAAATGCCAATATGTTTTATAGAAAAAGGAATGTGAGGGTGGTTATAGAAAAATAAAATTGAAGATGGTTATAGAAAAATAAACTTGAGGACGATTATAGAAAAATAAAATTGAGGATGGTTATAGGAAAATAAAATTGTGGATGGTTATAGAAAAATGAAATTGAGGATGGTTATAGAAAAATAAAATTGTGGATGGTTATAGAAAAATGAAATTGAGGATGGTTATAGAAAAATAAAAATGAGGATGGTTATAGAAAAATAAAAATGAGGATGGTTATAGAAAAAAAATGTTCGTTATATTAAAATATGAGGATGGTTATAGAAAAAAAAATGAGGATGGTTATGGAAAAAAAAATGTTCGTTATATTAAAATATGAGGATGGTTATAAAAAAAAATGTTCGTTATATTAAAATATCTCTCTCTCTGCGATCAGGACTCAATCAGAGTAGGATTCCAGACTCTCACATGAAGTCAGCTGTTAGGTTAAGTGTGTTGATCGCCCCTACAGACAGAACATCACAATTAGAGTCTGCCAGATCCACTCTGACCAAAAACCCATTAATACGTTGCACTGTGTTCTTCGCCAGTGGCCCAGTGCATTCAATTTCAGCAAGCATTTTATTACGGTTTGCTTTCCTTAGCCTTTGATTGTCCCCAATCTTCCTGCAAGGCAGCAGATTGTCTTTTCTGTAGGGGAATTCTGCCCTTAGATGGTTGGCCCTCCCAGGTTTACGAGCACCATCTGCCCGAGTCACTGGAGGTGACTAACACAGACATGCACACACAAAGATATGAGATGTGACTAACACAGACATGCACACAGCGAAACGAGGCATGACTAACACTGACACACATCAAGATATATGACACATGACTAACATAAACATGCACATAAAGATATGAGATATGACTGACATAGACATGCACACACAAAGATATGACACATGCCTAACATAGACATGCACACAAAGATATGAGATATGACTAACATAGACATGCACACACAAAGATATGAGATATGACTAACATAGCCATGCACGCACAAGAATATGAGATGTGACTAACACAGACATGCACAAACAAAGATATGAGATATGACTAACATAAACATGCACACAAAGATATGAGATATCACTAACCCAGACATGCACACACAAAGATATGACACATGACTAACACAGACACACACTAATATATGAGATATGACTAAACACAGACACACATAAAGATATGAGACATGATTAACACGGACACACCAAGATATGAGATATGACTAACATGACACACACCAAGATATAAGCCATGGCCAACACACACAAGCCAAGATATGAGCCATAGCTAGCACAGAAACACATCAAGATATGAGCCATGGCTTCACAGAAAATCACCAAGAAATGAACCATGTCCAGCACAGAAACACATTAAGGTATCCAAATGCTTGGGTTTGTTGTAGTCGGCAGACTCTTCTTAACGTGGGAATCATCGACATATGAGTCGCAGGCCCTGATTAACTGTTCACAGGTTTCGTTCAAACAGTTGTCCGGAGAACACGTCTGCTCGTACTGTAGCCCAAAATTACCATCGGGACAAGTGTCATTTAAGGTATAGCCAGGATGTTTAAAATATGATATTAAAATATGAGGATGGTTATAGAAAAAAAATGTTCGTTATATTAAAATATGAGGATGGTTATAGAAAAAAAAATGTTCGTTATATTAAAATATGAGGATGGTTATAGAAAAAAATGAGAGCTGCTATAGAAAAAAAAAATTACACGAAGAAATGAGGATGGTAATATAAAAAAAAAAGTTTGTTATATTAAAAAATGAGGATAGTTATAGGATTAAATTGAGGATGGTTATTGAAAAAAAATAAGGATGGTTATTGAAAAAAAAAGGTTATAGAAAAAAAATTATGGTTATTAAAAAAATATATAAAATAATGGTTATAGTAAAAAAAAAAGGAAGTGTATAGAAAAAGAGATGGTCATATTAAAAAAAAAACGCGAATAGTTATTGAACAAAAAATGATTTTAGAAAAAAAAATAATAGTTATATTTTTTAAAAAGTGATGGTTATCGAAAAACAAGAATGAGCATTAAAACCATATTTCCCAATATTTCATAAGCCACAATGGTTTTTTTTTTCTCATTTACTCCATCATAAACACCCAAAAGAGTATCTCCTTGCAACGAACAGTATTTTTTTAGCTCTTATTTTTGTTTTGTTTAAATGACCTTTGATGAACAGGTGATAACAAGTATCCAGTCATTCAACAAATCTGTAATAAAAGCACATCATCATCATATGTCATACCAGTTGGCGTAGGCGATCATGTCCCCCCACAATCGTCTATCCACAGTGCACCGTATCGATTCTGTTGTTGACTGTTTTCCATGCCATGACACCATGTTATCTAGTATTTTCTCTCTTTGTTGTCCGCGATATATTTTTCTTTGTATTTTGCCAGTTGTAACCAAGTATTTCAACTTTCCTCTTCCTGAATACTGTTGATTGCCTCTTTCTGATGTTCTTTAGTTGTTTTTTTTTTGTCGATTTCTTTGAGAATTTTCTCGTTGGTCTTTTTAGCTGTCCAGGGAACTTTCAACAATCTTATAAGAAATCCCATCTCTGTGGCCTTTCATTGTCTTTTCATTTGTTTGTCTACTATCCATGATTTGCTTCCATAGGTCACAATTGGCTCCACATAGCACCAATGAACTCTCTTTCTCACTTCTATTGATACAGACTTATTTTTTTATTAATATTTATTATATTATATCATTTTCTAAAATGCAAATAAAAAAACTCAAGCCAACCCAAAAGTCTTTACCTTATGCATATACACAACAATTTATATATAACTTCTCCAATGCTGTTGTATGAGTGTTTAACATATAATTAAGACAGTTAGATTATTATGTTTTTGTTGTCTATACTGTATTTATACCGTAAAAGGAAAAACAAAATTTTTTTAATTACATTCACCTATGTAGACGAATAAAAATCACAAAATTAGCCATTGTGAAACTGTTCAAATGCCAATTTTACTTACAAAAAATCATAAAATTATATCGGTATATTAATACACCCCTATTGTGGCAGTTAAGATGAGAGCGACATCGCTTAATATGTAAAACACAAAAATATTATTATATAGGCACTTACCAGCTAGCAAAATATTTAGGCCTAATAAAAATTTTTTAATTAAAAATATTAGTCAATCTGCAATTGTCAAACTTTTGCTCACAGAAATTACATTAGTACACATAACCAAATCTCAATTTTGGATGTCACCAAGAAAGTTAGATAGTTTATTACGCCAGACACCAAAATATTTTACACACACTTTTTACAGAAGAACAAAATATTTAAGTCTAAAATAATTTTTAAAATTAGTACATCCGTAAAAGTCAAACTTTGACTTCTACTCACAGAGATAATTAAATCATATTATTTCAATAACAATCTCTCTATTTATTAAAATAAATGAAAACTTAAACTTCAAGACATACAAGTTTGTATACAGATTCCTATATATACTATCTTGGAGGGAAAAATACAAGGTAAAAGAGGCAGAGGCAGGCCAAGACTAACATGGACAAGTAACATCAAAAGATGGACAAATCAACCTATGATAACCTGCACCATCAAAGCAAGAGACAGAGCAGAATGGTGCTCCCTGGCAGCCAACCTTCATAAATGACATTGTGTAGAGCCACAAACTGGAACTACTGCCGTGAAATATCCATTTTAAGAATGAGGGGAATGTAATAGACACAGACAATCTTTAAAAATGAGTGGAATGTAATAGACACAGACAATCTTTAAGAATGAGGGGAATGTAATAGACTCAGATAATCTTTAAGAATGAGGGGAATGTAATAGACACAGACAATCTTTAAGAATGATGGGAATGTAATAGACTCAGACAATCTTTAAGAATGAGGGGAATGTAATAGACCCAGACAATCTTTAAGAATGAGTGGAATATAATAGACCCTGACAATCTTTAAGAATGATGGGAATGTAATAGACCCAGACAATCTTTAAAAATGAGGGGAATGTAATAGACTCAGATAATCTTTAAGAATGAGGGGAATGTAATAGACACAGACAATCTTTAAGAATGATGGGAATGTAATAGACTCAGACAATCTTTAAGAATGAGGGGAATGTAATAGACTCAGACAATCTTTAAGAATGAGGGGAATGTAATAGACCCAGACAATCTTTAAGAATGAGTGGAATATAATAGACCCTGACAATCTTTAAGAATGATGGGAATGTAATAGACCCAGACAATCTTTAAGAATGAGTGGAATATAATAGACCCTGACAATCTTTAAGAATGATGGGAATGTAATAGACCCAGACAATCTTTAAAAATGAGGAGAATGTAATAGACCCAGACAATCTTTAAGAATGAGGGGAATGTAATAGACTCAGACAATCTTTAAGAATGAGGGGAATGTAATAGACCCTGACAATCTTTAAGAATGATGGGAATGTAATAGACCCAGACAATCTTTAAGAATGAGGGGAATGTAATAGACCCAGACAATCTTTAAAAATGAGGGGATGTAATAGACTCAAACAATCTTTAAGAATGAGTGGAATGTAGTAGACCCAGACAATCTTTAAGAATGAGGGGAATGTAATAGACCCAGACAAACTTTAAGAATGAGGGGAATGTAATAGACTCAAACAATCTTTAAGAATGAGAGGAATGTAATAGACACAGCCAATCTTTAAGAATGAGGGGAATGTAATAGACTCAGACAATCTTTAAGAATGAGGGGAATGTAATAGACACAGACAATCTTTACCAAAAAATACTGCACAGGGTCAAGGATTATCACTGAAATGACACTTTCAGGTTACAACAAGCAACAGATGAGCAACCTCATTTATCTTAAAGAGGATCTGTACCTGATGAAGGCTTTTGCGTGAAATGTAGTTTGTCTTGTGTCTCTACCAGTTTAGCTGCTCGATACAATTATGTGTTTATTTTACACCAGAAAGCTACTTAAAACAAAAAAAATATCAATATACATAAATAAGTAAAATGAAACTCTTTATACAGAGCTTTGCAGCAGGAGCCAATCTGATCATCAGAAAAAAACCCTTGTGAGCAAGTGTATCGACCCTTTAGCTTCTTGACACTCTAAGGGAGGTGGGCCTACCTGTGTCATGACTCCTAGGTATTGACCTCTTGCTGTATTGACTCTAAAGCTTACAATATATCTACCTATTGACCTTTCAAGCCGTAGCCGGCCCATAGGGCATAGACCCAGATACTCTTTCTCTTATCTAAATTTTTATTCTAGCAATTTTCAATCCTTGAAAAGATCTTTTATCAAATCTCGCTATTTGTCTCTGTTCTGTGCAAGCAGCTCTATCTCATTGAGGGAGCCGATTCCTGCTGCTCTTGCCTCTCTGATCAATGTTCTTCTTAGTGTCTCTTTAGGTCTTCCTCTTTTTCTCTTACCTGTTGTTCCCCACATAAGACTTGCTTTGTTATTCTGTTATTATCTCTCCTCATCACATGACCAACATATGATTATCATCTTTTCTTGATTACTGAAGATATTAGTGGTTGATTGGCGATTTCTCTAATTTCCTCGTTACAATATCTATTCAGCACAAAATAACTACACTTATGCTACGCAACACTTCTGTTCGAATCTACGGTCTTTACCAGCATGGTATACATACTTGTCTTAGCTTCAACCCAGCATGTTATGTCTTCTTCGTGGTAGCAGCAGTTTAAAGTGGCTTGTGGTTGCAGCGTCTTTTTATATAGGTTAATATTATTGTAATATTACAAGCTAATTTAGCATGACGTAATTCGGCGAGATGGCGGGAAATAAATGAGAAAGTGCACAGTATAGAAATAAAGCCATAACTTTGTAAGATAGAAGACCATTTCCATGATTTCAATTCTATGTAGAATAAAAACAAAATGGTATAAAGCAGCTAAACTAATAGAGAGACAAAACAAACTATGACGATTTGGCAAAAGTCTTCATCAGGTACAAAACACAAGGTATTCTAAAATATACACAGAAATCAAAACATGAAAGCTGAACACAGTAACATTGATCTGATAAATGGTGGAAAGAAACGGTGGCCAGGATTTATGTAGTAAATTAGTCCAATTAAATCCTAACCTCAAACCTTAATTTTCTTCTATTACCTAGCTTGTTTCTTTATAAGATATTCCCACATGTCAGATAATTTCTTTTATAATCATAGCCAGTGTTTTTTGGTCCAATTTAATCCTGCCTGACCTATTACTACCTAAATCCTGGCCACCGTTTCTTTCCGCCATTTTTCAGATCAGTGTTACTGTGTTCAGCTTTTGTATTTGGATTTCTGTGTCTATTTTAGAATACTTTATTTTCTATCTGATCTAGGCTTTTCCCAAAACCTTATAGGTTGTCTCATCTCTCTACTAGTTTAGTTGCTTTATACTATTTCCTGTTTATTTTATCCTGTTTTCTAAAGCTCTTCTCATAGCCCGCATAGTATTTGATATCCTATATATTTTATTTATTCTGAAAGAGGCCTTCTATCTTACAAATGAGGAAAATACTATGCAATCCATTTTTGACAATAAAAACAAGAAAAAGAGTTCTTAAATGTTGTGTAGAGCCAGTCTTAAAAAAATGAATGTGAATCATGGACAACAGGACAACAGACAATAAAATCACTGCAGGCTGTAGAAATATTGTTTTACAGAAGAATGTTGAGAATACCATGGACAGCTAAGAAGAGTAATGAAGAGGTTCTGAGAGAGGTCAAAGCAAAAAGAGAGCTAATTTCCAATATTAGGAAGAAACAATCATCATTTTTTGGCCATGTAATGAGAAGAGAACAACTTGAATATATTGTAACAACTGGGAAAATTGAGGGACGAAGAGATAGAAGGAAGCAAAGAGAAAAGAGACAAGACAGCTTAAGAGAATGGCTTGACAGAAGGTCAACAACAGAAATGATAAATAACTGTCGCGATCGAAAGTTGTTGAGAGACATGATCATCTACGCCAACAGGCCCGGTACTTGATGATGAGGTTATATTTCATATCTGTTCTTATCTAAATTTCAATTCTACTACAGTCTTGCTATATATTAACACTTGTTTTTCATTTAAAAAGTATATAATGAACTTACAAATTTTCTTGATGACTACATGAAGGAAAGGCAGCATCAACAGCAAAAGGATTAGCCACACGTGCATCCACACCCTGACTATGATATGGCCCCAGAGCAGAGCCATAAAACACTGGTCCACCATGGATGTCTTTGAAGGTGCCTGAAAAGGCCGTGTTTTTAATGTTGAAACCATTACCAAAATAATGAGGTACAAAAATTAATGGTAATTTACGTATTTAGGTACATAAATTATTTCAGCAGAAAGAGTGATCTCCCCTTAGTAGATTTCAACAACAAAACTAGTGGTTCTCAAACACTAAACATGATCTCTATGTTCATCACTAACGAGTGACCGCACATATTTAAATTATCAACTGCTTCTAGTTCTTGTCCATTTAATTTTCTTTTCACAACAGGGGCTAGGGTAAGCTTACCTAAAACAGCTGACCTATTTGCTACATTAAAGCACACCAGTTGAACTAATTTATTTTTCTTATTACCATAAAAGTTATCAATTGATGCTAGATAGTGTTCACACTTTAATTCTATCATCATCATCAAGTACTGGGTCTGCTGGTGTAGGTGATCATGTCTTTCCACAACTTTCGACCTCAACAGTTATTTATCATTACTGTTGATCTTCTGCCAAGCCATTCTCTTAAGCTGTCTGGTATCTTTTCTCTTCGTCCCTCAATTTTCCCGGCTGTCACAATATATTCTAGCTGTTCTCATCTCATTACATGGCCAAAAAAAAATTATGATTGTTTCTTCCTAATATTGGAAATTAGCTCTCTTTTTACTTTGGCCTCTTTCAGAACGTTTCTATTACTCTTCTTAGCTGTCCATGGTATTCTCAACATTCTTCTGTAAAACCACATTTCTACAGACTCCAGTGGTTTTCTTGTCTGTTGTCCTATTGTCCATGATTCACATCCATATTTCTATTCTATTATAACATTCTATTATAATTCTATTATAACAGATCTATAATGGAATTATATATTCTATATAACTATCTAATGACCTTTTGAGCCGTGTCCGGCTCATAGGGCATAGTTCCAGATGCTCTTTCTCTTTTTCTAAATGTTCTTTCTAGCAGTCTCAATCCTTGCAAAGATCTTTTATCAGATCTCGCCATTTTTGTCTCTGTTCTGTGGAAGCAACTCAATCTCATAGAGAGAGCTGATTCCTGCTGCTTTTGTCTCTCTGATCAATGTTCCTCTCAGTGTCTCTCTGGGTCGCCTCTTTTCTTTATATATTACAGGTTAAAAATTAAATTATTATTCTACGCTTAAATAACATCATTTTACTTTTAAGGGGAAAAAGGGGGGGGGGCAGCGGCCATAAGGCAAAGAAATGCACTAAATGCATAACATTGTGAAGCTGCTAATTATGAGGAGAAATGAAAAAAAAGTGAAAACACACTGCATCACTTCATCTGTCCCCTATATCTCTCACCCCACTCTATGACACTTTTATCTACTCTCGGCTCGGGTAACCTATATTCTTCTAGTCAGTTCTTTGCACTTTGTGCATGCACACTGACCTGTTTTCCGAAAATTGTGTTACTGCATGCTGTGTGCACACTTTTTCACTTTTGTCCACGCACACATACCCTGTGCGCACTAACATTCTTTTTTTCCTTTTTGGCACATCATAGTATACAGGGAAGACTTTATTTTTTTTCCCTTTGATTTCTTCTTCTAGTTCAAAATTATTATATTTTTTTATTTTAAATACATATTTGTATGTTTGTTCCTGCTGGAGGCCTAATGAGCCAAAATGTTGTTCTGGTTAATGTTGTTCTGGTTTGTGTTGTCCACTTGTTACGTTAAGCTTTAACCATGCCATTTTCTTCACATTTTTTTTTCATTTCTCCTTATATTTCTCATCATCATGTGCTATCCTGGTTGGCATAGGTGATCATGTCCTTCCACAATCTTCTATCTACAGTGCATCATATCAGTATTATTGTTGACTGTTTTCCATACCATGACACCAAGCTATACAGTATTTTCTTTCTTTGTCGTCCGTGATCTCCCTTTCCTTGTATTTTGCCAGTTGCAACCAAGTATTCCAACTTTCATCTTCTCATGATGTGCCCAAAAAATGTTGACTATTTCTTTCTGATGTTTTTTTAGGAGCCCCCTTTTTGTGTTGGCCTCTTTGAAAATTTCCTCATTGGTCGTTTTGCCTGTCCAGGAAACTTTCAACATTTTCTGAGAAATCCCATCTCTGTGGCCTGTAATCATCTTTTCATTTGTTTGTCTACTGTCCATGATTCGTTTCCATAGGTCAGAATTGGTTCTATATAGCACCGATGAACTCTCTTTCTCACTTCTATTGACATAGATTTGTTGCATAAGATATATTTCATTTTCTGAAATGCTATTTTGGCCTGAGCTATTCTGCTATTTACATATTATTACAAACTTATATAAATAGTACAAATTTATAAAAACAATGTTTTAAAAAAATACTCTATATTACTTGATTATGTTCTGTCTGCTTTCTGGACTCTTGTGCTGGCAGCAAAAGTGAAGATGGTTTTGAGGCGATGCCAGATGATGTGGTTTTCAGGAAAGTCGTATGAGGCAGCTTTAAAGCTTCTGCTTCAGCAGATTGAGATGGAGATCCAAGTGGTTTGGTGGCTGCTGTAGATGTCGGCACCTGTGCAGCTGGTGCTATGATCACTGGACCTTCATCTAAAACTGCTGTTGGCTCTACAGCTGTCCTAACATTTGCCTGGAAGTATGAGGCAGAAGCAAGTAATCTATTGACAAACATATGACAACTCTGGTGGTTTATTCCATGACAAGATTTGACACCATGCTACAATATAAACTCAGTAAATGTTTGTAACATAAAGTTATATGATTTCAAATCTTAACAGTAAAACATCGATACAAAAGTCTATCTATCTATCTATTGACCTTTCGAGCCGTAGCTACCCATAGGGCGTAGACCAAAATACTCCTTCTCTTATCTAAATTTGTATTCTAGCAGTTTTCAATCCTTGTAAAGATCTTTTATCAAATCTCGCCATTTGTCTCTGTTCTGTGCAAGCAGCTCTACCTCATTGAGGGAGCCGATTCATGCTGCTCTTGCCTCTCTGATCAATGTTCTTCACAGTGTCTCTCTGGGTCTTCCTCTTTTCCTCTGACCTGTTGTTTCCCTCATGAGGGCTTGCTTTGCTATTCGGTTATTATCTCTTCTCATCACATGTCAAACATATGACCATCATCTTTTATTTATTACTGAAGATATTAGTGGTTGATTGGTGATTTCTCTAATTTCCTCGTTTGTTTTGAATTCTTTCCACGATATACCAAGTATTTTCCTTAGACATTTATTTTCGAATGCGTTCAACTTTGTTTCTAAGTCTCTTGTTGTTTTCTAGCTTTCACACGCATACGTTAGGGTTGATCGTACATTTGATTTGAATAGTGTAAGTTTTGTGTTTGTGCTGATGAGTTTTGATTTCCACAACTTTTGAAGGCTTCTGAAAGACATTGCTGCTTTAGCCATTCTGATTCTAATTTCTTTACTTGTATCCCCTTCTCGATCAATGTAAGATACAAAAGTGGCGCCCTAGTATTTAAAATGCACGTGTTCTCAATAGCTGCTAAAGAACCTGAGACAAGATTTCAAATTGCACTGTTCTACTGTGATTTAATCCATCATAGAAGCATGGGAGCATGTTTCATGATTTCACACCACACATCATCATCATGTGCCATTACAGTTGACATAGACAATCATATCCTGTCACAATTCTCTGTCCTCAGTGCACCATATCAATTCTGTTGTTGACCGTTTACCATGCCACAACACCAAGCGTAAACCAGTGGAAACTTCTATTCATGCTGTTTCGTCCTAAATGTTTGTCTGCAACACAAGTATTCAGCCCTACCCTATCTGGGAGATACTTGTCTTAATAGGAAAAATACAGATACACAATGTATTTTCGAGCTATGATCACAGCCTTATGCTATAGTCATGAGACCACCTGCGTGAAAGACATTGTCCATGATTGCTAATTTTTAAGTTAGCTGATTGGCAGTGTTCCCTAGCATTTGGCTTTTCGTGGCAAGGCGCTGTGCCACTGAATACGGGTTCGATCCTGATTCGGTCCATATATTTTTGTTTTCTTTCTGTTGTTGATTATTTGTCATTATTTCCGAGTGCTGTAAACATACCTCTTCCTCTGAATTGATTCGCTGAACACCAAGCTATCTAGTATCTTCTCTCTTTGTCATCCATGGACTCTCTTTCCCTTCTCCCTGCATTTTGTCTTCTTCTTCTTCTTCTTTCCTTCCTCATCTGTCTTTCAGAGTCGAGGGGAGATATAATTTGCAGTCTTTTGCTCTTCTATTCGCCTCTGCTGCTGTTATGTTTCCTAGTGTTTCTAATATTCCATCGATCCATCTTTTTCGTGGTCGACCCTTGGGTCTGGTGTTCTCACAACATTTGCTGAAGGCTCGTTGTGTTGTGTTTTGATCTTTCTGTCTTGTCACGTGGCCAAACCATTTTATCTGTTGTTTCTTTATATATTCTATGGTGGGGGCTGTTCCTAGCTTTTTTTCTCAGTTCTTCATTTCTGATCTTATCTCTCAGACTGTTTCCTGTCATTCGTCTAACACATTTCATCTCTGTAGAGGTTATTTTTCTTATTGTTCTTGCATCTAGGGTCCAGGTCTGGCATTGGTAGCACAACGTTGGGATGAAGATTGTATTGTATAGTGCTCGTTTTGCCTCCAGAGTTATTTCCTTGTTGGACAATAGCATTTTGTCAGCTGTAACAAAAAAAGTATTCCAACTTTCCTCTTTCTCTCATATGCCTGAATAAATGCAGACTATTTCTTTCTGACGTTTTAAGGACTTCCCTTTTAATGATGATATCGTATGATGAAAGACAGTTCAGCACTGTCTGTGCTATACTACGCCTTATGTCTTTTGACATGTGCTGTGTTTGCTACGGTGGGGACTGCAACTGCCTATCTTTGTTTGGATATTTGATGAGATGTTAATTCGGATGATTCAACTGGCATGGGCCGTGAGAAATTATAAATTTCCATTCGTTTGCAGTGATACCAGGGGCCTTCAAATAACCATAACCATCCCTTTTATGTTGCCCTTGTTGACAATTTCCTCATTGGTCTTTTTACCTGTCTAGGGAACTCTCAACATAACAATTTTCTGAGAAATCCCATCTCTAATCATCTTTTCATTTGTACATTTCACTTGCCAAGACTGGTTAGATTATTTCCAACCCTCCGCAAGGAGATCGGATCTTGATCAGTTGTGATTCACCAAACCTGATGCAAAAAATTAGCTAAGAGTCACTGCTGATAGCTTTCAGCCTGTTGGATCTCTTTGGCCCAAGCACATATATGAAGAAGAGATGAAGGACCTCTATAGCCCAAGCACATACATTAAGAAGAGATGAAGGACCTCTATAGCCCAAGCACATACATTAAGAAGAGATGAAGGACCTCTATAGCCCAAGCACATACATTAAGATGAGATGAAGGACCTCTATAGCCCAAGCACATATATGAAGAAGAGATGAAGGACCTCTAAGGCCCAAGCACATATATGAAGAAGAGATGAAGGACCTCTAAGGCCCAGGCACATACATGAAGAAGAGATGAAGGACCTCTAAGGCCCAAGCACATACATGAAGAAGAGATGAAGGACCTGTTTAGCCCAAGCACATACATGAAGAAGAGATGAAGGACCTCTAAGGCCCAGGCACATACATGAAGAAGAGATGAAGGACCTGTTTAGCCCAAGCACATACATGAAGAAGAGATGAAGGACCTCTAAGGCCCAGGCACATACATGAAGAAGAGATGAAGGACCTGTTTAGCCCAAGCACATATATGAAGAAGAGATGAAGGACCTCTATAGCCCAAGCACATACATTAAGAAGAGATGAAAGACCTCTATAGTCCAAGCATATATATTAAGAAGAGATGAAGGACCTCTATAGCCCAAGCATATATATTAAGTAGAGATGAAGGACCTCTATAGCCCAAGCACATACATTAAGAAGAGATGAAGGACCTCTATAGTCCAAGCATATATATTAAGTAGAGATGATCTCACCAGCTTTGCTGCAATGTTTTGCCTACTCTCGTTTTTATTTTACTCCAAATGCAGAAGAGAAATAAAATCATTCTTTTGTAATTTTCATCTCCAATTACAAATTAACAAAGTTAGATAGAATACCCAATGTGGAAATTAGAGGACAGACCAGAATTAAAGCATGCTTGGAATATATATACAAATAACAAATGAAATGATTTGGACACTTGGTTAGAATGAAACCAGACCAAACAATATCAAAAGTTTACTGCCTCAAAACATCAGGACAGAAAGCAAGAGAGAGTACAAGAAAGAGATGAATATTAGGAACAAAAGACATGCAAGAACAAGAACATTTCTATCCTAACAGCATCCAGATATGCCCAAGAACAACACTACATCATAAAGAGAAGTAACCATAAAGAACAAGCAATAGCTATCAGATTATATTATACATTCCACCTTCCTTCTGTGATGCTTCAAGGCAACAGCAGAGGAATAGAAGAAAGAAGAATTACAAATTGACAGCAAAGTGTAAAATTACCAAAGATAAAAACTAAGATGTAAGAGCAGATGCAACAAAGCATGCAAAAAAAAAAAGTGGATAACTAAATACCATAATATAAATATAAATACCAAAATAAAATATCAATTATACGAAATAATAGTGTGACTTCTGGTATAAAATGGGCAGAATCATCAGTTTGTGCCACTTTAGAACTAACAACATCAAATATTGATATTAATGGCAAGATATTACAGAAAAAAACACAAATATTGAAATAAGATGTTTTAGAAAAATACCGAATAAAGATGTGCTGGTGTAAGAGAAATTCCTAGCAACATTCATAAACATCAAACCCATATCCTGTTTGGACATACAATATAGTTAATAGTAAACAGCATCCCACAATGAGCAACAACCTACTTGTATAGCAGGGGAAATAGTATGACCGTGGGAAATAGTATGACCGAGAATTGCATACTAAGAGATGAAGGATGGGAAAGAAAAGATGAAGCACAGAAGTATACTGAAGAAGAAATGACGAAATAGGAATCTATGACGGAATCTGTATGACGTGGAGATAGAAACGGTTGGGAAGGGACCACGATGATAAATCACTTGGTTAGAAGACTTGGAGATGGGCAGACGGAGAGAGGGGACGTGCTGTTGGAAGACCGGAGAACATTAGAAGACCTGGAGATGGGCAGACGGAGAGAGAGGACGTGCTGTTGGAAGACCGGAGAACATTAGAAGACCTGGAGATGGGCAGACGGAGAGGGAGGACATGCTGTTGGAAGACTGGAGAACATTAGAAGACCTGGAGATGGGCAGACGGAGAGAGGGGACGTGCTGTTGGAAGACCGGAGAACATTAGAAGACCTGGAGATGGGCAGACGGAGAGGGAGGACATGCTGTTGGAAGACCGGAGAACATTAGAAGACCTGGAGATGGGCAGACGGAGAGAGGGGACGTGCTGTTGGAAGACTGGAGAACATTAGAAGACCTGGAGATGGGCAGACGGAGAGAGGGGACGTGCTGTTGGAAGACTGGAGAACATTAGAAGACCTGGAGATGGGCAGACGGAGAGGGAGGACATGCTGTTGGAAGACCGGAGAACATTAGAAGACCTGGAGATGGGCAGACGGAGAGAGGGGACGTGCTGTTGGAAGACTGGAGAACATTAGAAGACCTGGAGATGGGCAGACGGAGAGAGGGGACGTGCTGTTGGAAGACTGGAGAACATTAGAAGACCTGGAGATGGGCAGACGGAGAGGGAGGACATGCTGTTGGAAGACCGGAGAACATTAGAAGACCTGGAGATGGGCAGACGGAGAGAGGGGACGTGCTGTTGGAAGACCGGAGAACATTAGAAGACCTGGAGATGGGCAGACGGAGAGGGAGGACATGCTGTTGGAAGACCGGAGAACATTAGAAGACCTGGAGATGGGCAGACGGAGAGAGGGGACGTGCTGTTGGAAGACCGGAGAACATTAGAAGACCTGGAGATGGGCAGACGGAGAGGGAGGACATGCTGTTGGAAGACCGGAGAACATTAGAAGACCTGGAGATGGGCAGACGGAGAGAGAGATTGGAAGGACCGCGCAATGAGATAGACTTGGAGATGGGCAGACAGAGAGAGAGATTGGAAGGACCGCGCAATGAGATAGACTTGGAGATGGGCAGACGGAGAGAGACTGGAAGGACCGCGCAATGAGATAGACTTGGAGATTGGAGATTATCGGCAAAGTGGAGCAGCGGATTATCGGCAAAGTGGAGCAGCGGATTATCGGCAAAGTGAACCCAGAGCAATAAGGAGAATAGAGAGATGCAGCTGTCTGAATTATAACAAGTAGTTAGAGATGATATTAGGCGGTATGGAACATGATGAATTAACAGATACAGAATAGACTAGTAACAAGTAAAGCCGAAATTTAGGAGTAGATAGGTAGTTTGGGACGTTCAATGGGGAACGGACCAATATAGAATAGCAGCTACATTAAAATTAGAATATCTTAGCTCCATTGGTGAAGGTTTAGTTAGAGAATGATGAATGTGTGAGATGGAAGGTAATTAACGGTAACTGTAACATCAATAAGAGAAAGAAGTAATAAAGACTGCCCATGAAAAAATAAAGAGGAAATATGCCGATGTCGTGACTTGATGAGTTTATTACAGTTTGGTATTTGTTTGAAGTATTTTTGTTACATGAGATTCACCAGAGTTGTGAGATGAATATTACGAGTTAACGGTTAAGAGGGTCAACGGAGGTTGTCGCGGCACAATGACGAAGGGAGAAGAATATAACGGTCAATCAAGGCTCATCAAGGCAATAAAATAACACGCCATCAGGATGGTGGAGGTCGACAAGATTAAGATGATAAGGAATAAACAACCGGCATGTCAGGTGCAGTGAAATAAGAACGCACACCAAGACACGTCAGGGCATCAGCGCGAAACGGCGCGTTTTGAACGCACACTCTTACTCTATCACACCAGGATAGAGAGATAGTAGAGAAGGACATGTCAAAGAAATATCTCTGAGAATACTGCCATCATAAAATATAGAGAAGACTTAACACGTCTAGAAGATATAACAGTTAATGGCACTGCAACGTGTAGAAAGTATTAACGGTTGAACACATACAACAACGATATATAAGGATCAGAGAAAAAAAAGGCAACCCCCTTCACAAGCAACAACATATGAGAGGAAGACATTCAAAATGAAACATTTGCCAGTTAGCACACAAATTGTGTCTGATGTCAACAGCAGATTCTGCCATGAATTTTCTTTTGATATAAATAAATCTCTCTCTCTGTGTGATCAGGACTCAATCAGAGTAGGATTCCAGACTATCATATGAAGACAGCTGTCTGTTTAAGTGAATTGATCGAACACACAGACAGAACATCATAATTAGAGCCTGTTAGATCCACTCTGATTGCATGCCTGTTAAAACGTTGCACTGTGTTCTGCACCAGTGGCCCAGCGCATCCAATTTCAGCCAGCATTTTATTAAGGTTTGCTTTTCTTAGCCTTTAATTGTCCTCAATCTTCCTGCAAGGCAGCAGATTGTCTTTTCTGTAGGGGGATTCTGCCCTTAGACGGTCGGCCCTCCCAGGTTAACAAGCACCATCTGCCCGAGTCACTAGAGGTGACTAACACAGACATGCACACACAAAGATATGAGATGTGACTAACACTGACATGCACACAATGATATGAGGCATGACTAACACTGACACACACCAAGATATGAGATATGACTAACACAGACACACACACACACACTAAGATATGAGATGTGACTAACACAGACACACACACACACATACACTAAGATATGAGATGTGACTAACACAGACACACTCTTAAACATGCACTCACAAAGATAGGAGATGTGACTAACATAGACATACACACAAATATATGAGACTTGACTAACATAGACATGCACACACAAAGGTATGAGATGTGACTAACATAGACATGCACACAAAGATATGAGATATAACTAACACAGACATGCACGCACAAAGATACGACACATGACTAACACAGATACACACTAAGATATGAGATATGACTAAACATAGACACACACAAAGATTTGGTTATTTATATAAATAAATAAAAATTGACTATGAACAGAAGTGTCACATAACACAGATATCATCTACACAAAATTACCTCATCCTCGTGTTTAATTGAAGGTTTTGAAACCCCAAAAACAGAAGTAAAGCTGGTCCAGTATGAAACATTAGCTACAGGGGGGAAAGATATAAAAAAAAATAATATTTACAGAGAAACAAATCAAGTGACTAAACACAGAGTGTTCTACGTTCTACAGAACCATGCATTTTCTCTATAATTCAAATAACAATTAAGATATTGAAACTAAATTTGAATGAGAGTAAGTTCATTGTGTGAAAAATTAAAATAAACACGTCCATGGCACAGTGCATAGTGACACTATGACCTTCCAAGCATGTCGTAAGAGGCGACTAAGGAGGTTGATCGATGGCTTGACAAGCTGTCATTGTAAAAAGTATTGTTATGGAAACAGCGCCATAGATTTTAGAGCAGTGATCTCTGCAAGATGTGCCATTTTGGCACGCAAGGTTTCTGTTTTTGAGATTGTGGTTCTGCCCTATGTGCCGTTTTCGGCTCGAAAGGACAATAGATAGATAGATAGATGGCACGTGTGGTGCTAAATTGTTGTACCATGCTGGACTGACACGCTGCTCTCCAGATCTCTGTCAATTGGCTAAACGTACCTACACAACACAGTTGGGTTGTTTTTGTTCTTTGTGGGTGTTAGTTACAGTACTTGTGAGTTTACACAGGATAGCACACAGCATAGCTTGGAAAATGCTATTCTATGTGATGTCACAAGTACTGTACAGTAAGATTCGTGAACAACAACAACTCTGCCATATTGCCTATAAACTCTCAGACAAACAACCAAATAACAGAGATCGGGAGAGAGAGGTGCTATAGTCAGGCAAATCACAACAATTAGGTGCCACTTAACTCTTTCCGTACGTTTCGGCCGCATAGCGCGTCACTCTCAGTTTCATTAGTGTGAACCGTCTTCATACCATATTCTTTTTACACGTCTTGTATCATCCTGGTATTGGGGAAATCTAATACTTTATTCAATTATTTAAACATGTATATATGATATGTTAAATAAATATAAATATGTAGATTGATTCTCAAAACCATGAAAAATCTCTTCCGTTGCATTGGTAAAAAGCTTCCGTACAGAAAGAGTTAAACACACTAGAGACACATTTCATTTCTTACATAATGAACATACTCCTGATCAAATTTCACTGCAATCTTCTCCACTGGCCTAAGAATTATTGCGGAAATGTCAGGTTCGGTAGCAAGTGAAACACCCTGTACAAACTTGTAACAAATATAATTACTTTTGTAATCAATTCCTTTTTTTTTTTACAATGCAAAACAATGTCGATCCAAGCAGAGAAACATCTTAAATAAGAGCACTTCATTCCCACCCGATGCTATCAGTGCCAAACTAGGTCACTCACAACAAGTTAGGGGTAGAAGTTAGTCACAATACAAATTAAGATATTTAACTCTAGACTACAACACTCATCCGTGAGTCACGTTTTGATGACACATTTGTAAAAATTAAGAACACTAATTGTTACATTTTGAGGCTGGACAATTTTTTTTTTTTCGCTCACCAGCTTTTACCTCTGACAAAGTCCCTAGAGTCTAGGAACTGAATTTTGAGTGTTAATCCGTTTTTCCCTGGCAGCTGTGTGCACAGGGGTCCTACGCCGCACAGGCAGATAACTCCGACTTCGGAGGTACTTATATTTTTTCTGTCGATGAGTAATTGACGTTTCAAGCCAGGCCTCGTTGCTGAGACCAGGGGTGGTTGTCGCAGAGAGAAATCATAAATAAAAATCCCAACCGGTGTAGCTAGGATTTGAACCCACAACTTCTCTGTCGTGAGGCCGGCGTCTTGTCTTGAGATCAACCAGTCCCCCGGTTTCTGTTTACCCAAAAAGAGACACAAGAATCTGATGCGGTAATCATTTCATGGCTTAAATTTGATTTATAGTGTGAAGTTCAAACACGTAGTGTCATGATTACTGTAAGTGTTATGTTGTCTATTGACACGTCGGCTGTCAGTCCATAATTCAAGCCACATGCTCAGCTACCCATTACTGTCATTCACTGCCTATCCCATATTACAAAGGTTTATTTATGTCTCGCTGACAGCAAAAGAAATTTTACCCATCACACATCACAAGAAAAAAAGAAAAAAACTTGAAAATTAGACAAATTTATTATTTAAAAAACAGCTGCATTTTACACCTTCAGAATTTTGATGAAGCACACAAGGTGTTGAACAAAAAATCCAACATCAAAGGAAACAAATCCAATACTCAGGGGTCACCGGAAGCAATAATCAGGTAGGTATAGGGAGGGGGGAATGTTTGTCCATGGCAAACTGTTGAATTCCAAGAAGTTGTATTTTGAGTTTGTAAATTTTACGAAGGTGGCGTAATCTAGAGTTAAGGAAAGTAGTTGGAGTGACTAGAAGTTACAAAATTAGAAAAAAAGACTATAATTGAAGGAGTCTGCATGGGACCAGTCTTGAACTATATGCAAAGACAGCAAATAAAGTGAAGTGTCAACCTGTAGAGAATACCTTAAAATTCTATGCCATAAAGCACACACACAAAAAGAGTATAGAAGAGTAGAGTTTGTGGGAGACCTGGAGTTAAATGAAGTAACAACGTCAAGGAAATTTTAAATTAGCATCAAATGGTTTGGGCTGTTAGAGGAGTGAAAACTAGAACCCTGTGTCTCTCGGAACTCCTGAAAGAAATGAAAACTTCTTCAACAAATACAGGGGGAAGTCAATGAAAAAGTCACAAAGTGATTTGGTTTAGCAGGAAAATATAGTTGATGGTTTCTAAAGATGTCATTAGGTGATAGTTTGCTTGCGTTCGCCCAATGACTAAAGGAATGCACCTCTTCATCATCCACCCTTAGAAGGACGTTAAGTGGGCATGTCTGCGCTGTGTTGTGGTTTGCAGTATAACTGTGATATTTGCGCCTTTCAGCCCAACACAGCTGACTTCAGCATGTAGATGATAGCAACATCCAACTTTATGATTTTGTTAGGTAGCGGGCGCTGGGCATTGCATGCATAGCAACAAACTGGCTACTGAACTGAAGGAGTGTACAAGCAAAGAACAGCATGCATTTGTGCATTTTTTGAGGGGGACAAAAGGACCTTCTGCAAAGGACATTCATAAAGAAATGCTTTTTGTTTATGCTGACAATTGTTTGTCCCATAAAATGGTGCGTGCTGGGTAGAACGATATTCTCAAGGACACACCAAAATTGTTGATGAAGTCTGACCTGGACATCCTGCTCAGATTGCAACAGAAGCATCCAAGTGGCAAGTGCAGAAGATGATTAGAGGTTACAGGCAAGTAATGATAGACAGTGCAGCAGCTGCAATAGACTGTTCACATGGTTTAGCCTACAGCATAATACATGATTGATTAAATTTCCTGAAAGTGTTCTCACAGTGGGTACCTAGAACATAAGTGAAATTCTAGCTTAGAATGCAGACCAAAGAATTCTATGTCTCAGAAACTGCATCATTGATAAAACAATGAGATAAGTACGTAAATGTTGGTGGAAATTATGTTGAGAAATAGAGGGATAATGTAGATGCAAAAATAAAAAGTTTTCAAGTTATATTTTTATTTTCCCTACAGCCATTTGTGACTCATTTATTAACTTCCACTTGTAATAGAATTTCTGCTATTGCTTAGTCAGAAATGTCAATCATATTCCTTATCTATGACAGAAAGCAAAGAAAGTACACAACTTGAACTAAAATGCTTGAGTAAAAAACCACTAAGTAACCAGAATAAACAAAAGATAAATGAATATATGATTTCTTGAAATTGCTGGAGGATCTAACCTAGGATCAAACACATATAAATCTGGCTTCAGGGAATAAGGAAAATCTAATCAGGTGGCTTGACAATATTCTAAAAATCCTGAACCAGCAAAGGGCTAATAATATCAGTCACTGAGCAGACCTGAAACTGAATAAACAAAACTGCAGTTACCTACATTTCACTGATTACATAAAACAAGATAAGATTATAGCTGTGTACCCGACTACTGGCCCAGCCAACACAGTAAAGTTATTCTACCATAAATAATATTTGATCAATTGCCTCTAGTGATGAATGAATGAAAACAGATCAATTTTTTTAATTTAAAAATTACAAACCAGTAGAGTGATGTAGTCATTCCTGGAAATGAGAAAACTACAAGCTGGTAGAATAATATAACCACATCTGGAAATTCAAAGACTCTAAGCTGGTAGGGTAATGCTGCTACTCAGGGAATTCAAAGACTCTAAGCTGGTAGGGTAATGCTGCTACTCAGGAAATTCAAAGACTCTAAGCTGGTAGGGTAATGCTGCTACTCAAGAAATTCAAAGACTCTAAGCTGGTAGGGTAATGCTGCTACTCAAGAAATTCAAAGACTCTAAGCTGGTAGGGTAATGCTGCTACTCAAGAAATTCAAAGACTCTAAGCTGGTAGGGTAATGCTGCTACTCAAGAAATTCAAAGATTATAAGCTGGTAGGGTAATGCTGCTACTCAAGAAATTCAAAGACTATAAGCTGGTAGGGTAATGCTGCTACTCAAGAAATTCAAAGACTATAAGCTGGTAGGGTAATGCTGCTACTCAAGAAATTCAAAGACTATAAGCTGGTAGGGTAATGCTGCTACTCAAGAAATTCAAAGACTATAAGCTGGTAGGGTAATGCTGCTACTCAAGAAATTCAAAGACTATAAGCTGGGTAATGCTGCTACTCAAGAAATTCAAAGGCCATAAGCTGGTAGGGTGATGCAGCCATTCCAGGATTTCAAAGGCTACAAACAATCATAGTGATGTTGCTGCTACACATTAGAAGAGATCTCACATGTAGTCAAGCTTAGCCTAGTGTTATATTATTCCACTAAAGTGCTAGTGCTCTTTTACAATGTTACTGCCATTCCTAAGTTTAGTTTATTTCAGAAGCCAAGTCACTCTCATTACACATCATACAAGTCCATAAGTGTCCAGATCTCTCTATATTGCTCAAAGTTTGGTGACTAATGACACCAATGTTGTGTTGGTAGACAAGTCTTCTTTGAATTCCTGCGCAGCGCTCCCATCTGGCTTCTCCCACCTTGACATGATATTCATGCAGTCTGCTTGTGATTGCGGATTCCTATTAACCAGTTACTAATTATTAAAGCAAGGTTGACTTTAACATGTCCACCTGAAAAAAATCCTACAACTGAGTATGCAGTGGATGAAAAATGTACTATAGGCAAGCTGTAGGGTAAGACCTCCTATCTATCTATTGTTCTTTTAAGCCATAGACAGAAATTCTAAACTCTATGTTGGATAATCTTTGCTATTAAAAGTCAGATCGTGCACAGGGCCAGCATTGTATCTTATCAAACATCCCTATTTTGGGTTAGTCTCTCAATCTTATTAAGGGAGCTGATGCATAAAGACCTGCTGAAATTAAATACATGAAGGCTACTGTATAACAGAACCACGATAGCTCAATCGTTAATGAACTGGACTACAAAGGACTAGAGATTGGGTTTCATACTGATTGATGGCTTCCGGGTTCACCCAGCCTTAAATGGGTAGCAGATTTTTTCTGGGAAAGTAAAATGGCACGGGTGTAATACCAACCACATTACCTCAAAAATCAGCCGCTGAAGGTCTGTAAAAATTATGGTCACTAACACCATATATGCCACTTGGCGTGACAGGGCTCTTTACTTTTTTTTTTTTTTTAACTTACTGTATAACAGATATACTGAACACAGAAAACTGACCATTGAAAAAAACATAGATGTTCTATACATGATAGAAATACTGTTAAAGAAATTTTGAGAGAGTTTTTAATTAACCAAAAACAATATTCCAGATGCACTGATCATTCAGAACATCAGTGATTGAGTGGTTAGTGTGCTTGCTTCCTGATGATTGAGTGGTTAGTGTGCTTGCTTCCTGATGATTGAGTGGTTAGTGTACTTGCTTCCTGATGGTTGAGTGGTTAGTGTGCTTGCTTCCTGATGGTTAGTGTGCTTGCTTCCTGATGATTGAGTGGTTAGTGTGCTTGCTTCCTGATGATTGAGTGGTTAGTGTGCTTGCTTCCTGATGGTTGAGTGGTTAGTGTGCTTGCTTCCTGATGGTTGAGTGGTTAGTGTGCTTGCTTCCTGATGGTTGAGTGGTTAGTGTGCTTGCTTCCTGATGATTGAGTGGTTAGTGGGCTTGCTTCCTGATGATTGAGTGGTTAGTGTACTTGCTTCCTGATGATTGAGTGGTTAGTGTGCTTGCTTCTTGATGGTTGAGTGGTTAGTGTGCTTGCTTCCTGATGGTTAGTGTGCTTGCTTCCTGATGATTGAGTGGTTAGTGTGCTTGCTTCCTGATGATTGAGTGGTTAGTGTGCTTGCTTCCTGATGGTTGAGTGGTTAGTGTGCTTGCTTCCTGATGGTTGAGTGGTTAGTGTGCTTGCTTCCTGATGATTGAGTGGTTAGTGTGCTTGCTTCCTGATGATTGAGTGGTTAGTGTGCTTGCTTCCTGATGGTTGAGTGGTTAGTGTGCTTGCTTCCTGATGGTTGAGTGGTTAGTGTGCTTGCTTCCTGATGGTTGAGTGGTTAGTGTGCTTGCTTCCTGATGATTGAGTGGTTAGTGTGCTTGCTTCCTGATGATTGAGTGGTTAGTGTACTTGCTTCCTGATGGTTGAGTGGTTAGTGTGCTTGCTTCCTGATGGTTAGTGTGCTTGCTTCCTGATGATTGAGTGGTTAGTGTGCTTGCTTCCTGATGATTGAGTGGTTAGTGTGCTTGCTTCCTGATGGTTGAGTGGTTAGTGTGCTTGCTTCCTGATGGTTGAGTGGTTAGTGTGCTTGCTTCCTGATGGTTGAGTGGTTAGTGTGCTTGCTTCCTGATGATTGAGTGGTTAGTGGGCTTGCTTCCTGATGATTGAGTGGTTAGTGTACTTGCTTCCTGATGATTGAGTGGTTAGTGTGCTTGCTTCTTGATGGTTGAGTGGTTAGTGTGCTTGCTTCCTGATGGTTAGTGTGCTTGCTTCCTGATGATTGAGTGGTTAGTGTGCTTGCTTCCTGATGATTGAGTGGTTAGTGTGCTTGCTTCCTGATGGTTGAGTGGTTAGTGTGCTTGCTTCCTGATGGTTGAGTGGTTAGTGTGCTTGCTTCCTGATGATTGAGTGGTTAGTGTGCTTGCTTCCTGATGATTGAGTGGTTAGTGTGCTTGCTTCCTGATGGTTGAGTGGTTAGTGTGCTTGCTTCCTGATGGTTGAGTGGTTAGTGTGCTTGCTTCCTGATGGTTGAGTGGTTAGTGTGCTTGCTTCCTGATGATTGAGTGGTTAGTGTGCTTGCTTCCTGATGATTGAGTGGTTAGTGTGCTTGCTTCCTGATGATTGAGTGGTTAGTGTGCTTGCTTCCTGATGGTTGAGTGGTTAGTGTGCTTGCTTCCTGATGATAATGTAATAGGGAGAGAGAAAGAAAGAAGATAGATGAGGGAAGAGAGAGAGAGAGAGACAACAAAAGAATAAATGTAAGGAGGGGGAGTGAGATTCGCAGGTTATAAATGAGGGTGATAGAGAAATAGTTAGGAAGGAGAAGACAGGAAGCACGTGCAGAGAATATAGATAGTGAACACGAGTCAGTCAGGGGGAGATAAACAGAGGTAGTAAATGTGAGAGTAGGGGGCGCAGTAGGGTTGCGTGGAAAACGGGTAGAGAATGACAGATTGAGACTCATGAAGAAAGCGTGCGGGGCAAGTGAATCCGGGTGTTTAGAAATAGGAAGACAAAGGGTTGGAAAAAGACTGGTCAGTCGAGTTAATGCTAGAGTCCGATCCAGACGTGTGTGGGGCAGACACTACGGAACTCGGGGACTGGGAGGTGGTGAAGTTTTCGTATGTAACAGGTCAGTGTGAAAATAGTTACCGAGACAATCAGTCAGTGATAGAAGAGATGAATAGGCTTAGTGTTAGCCAAAGTGTGATAGCTCTTATGAAGAGACAGTCCTCCAGTGATAGAAGAGAGGAATAGGCTTAGTGTCAGCCAAAGTGTGATAGCTCTCATGAAGAGATAGTCATCCAGTGATAGAAGAAAGGAATAGACTTAGTGTTAGCCAAAGTGTGATAGCTCTTATGAAGAGATAGTCATCCAGTGATAGAAGGGATGAATAGGCTTAGTGTTAGCCAAAGTGTAATAGCTCTTATGAAGAGACTGTCATTAGTGCTAGAAGAGATGAACAGGCTTAGTGCTAGCCAAGTGACAATAGCTCTTATGACGAGAGGCCTAGTGTTAGACGATGTATGGACATTTGTTAGTAGTGTGAAGAGACATTTATTAGAATTGTAGGTTGTGTTAATGGAAGCACATCTGAACATAGTAAGAAACGTCATATTGAAGCCAGTATCATCGGTGTGAATAGACTTTATTCCACAGTAGAGGTCATGCACACATGGCTGACCTCCAGTCGTCTTAGTGACATATTATGGACATTTGCTAGTAGTGTGAAGAGACATTTATTAGAATTGTAGGTTGCGTTAATGGAAGCACATCTGAACATATTAAGAGACGTCTTATTGAAGCCAGTATCATCGGTGTGAACAGACTTAACAACTATCATCAGGTATGAATCAGCCTGGCTTACAGACAGAATAAGAGTATTAGACTGTGAGCAAGAAAAGGGGAAGCTGTGAGTGCAGAGTGGGTGAACGTGTATAAATTGTATTCTACTTGCATTATTGTGCCTTTAAGATGTTGAACTAGGTCAAGCAAGGGACCTGGTCGAAGAGACATTAAACTGGTTGTATTATCGATTTGGTGTTGTTCTGGTACATTCATTGCTATCAAACAGTTGTTGAGTCTATCGAATCAGTCCAGCTGTATCCTTGACTGGCGACGAACGAACTGACGGGGTCAGAGCGGTAACCACAAGATACAGCGCGAAGTACGAAAGAACCACAGAGATCATGGGGTTACATCAAGACGACACGGCAAGGCTATTACGGATTACAATCAAATCAGAAAGAGACGTTTAAGGAACCCTCTACAATTGAGTGGTTAGTGTGCTTGCTTCCTGATGATTGAGTGGTTAGTGTGCTTGCTTCCTGATGGTTGAGTGGTTAGTGTGCTTGCTTCTTAATGATTGAGTGGTTAGTGTGCTTGCTTCCTGATGATTGAGTGGTTAGTGTGCTTTCTTCCTGATGATTGAGTGGTTAGTGTCCTTGCTTCCTGATGATTGAGTGGTTAGTGTGCTTGCTTCCTGATGATTGAGTGGTTAGTGTGCTTGCTTCCTGATGATTGAGTGGTTAGTGTCCATGCTTCCTGATCAGAAGGGTCCGGGTTCAATCCCCCAGAAGCAGTGGATTTTTCTCAGACCAACAAGATTCCAGGGTTCACCCAGCCTCTAAGAATGGGTACTAGAGGTTTTTCTGGGAAGTAAAGGTGGCCTGGCATGATAAAATGACATCACCCAAAAATGTGCCATAGTCATAGAAAAAGTAGAAGGTAAAGTACAAGACTTGAATCACCGTTTTAGCACGCCGAGTTTTCACCATATGTGCTCGGCCACCTATCCAGAAGTGGTCAGAGATTTCTGGATAATGTGTTGCTTCAAGCATCGAAACTCACGATGCGAGGCGGCATTCCTCACCTTCCAGAAGTAATGCCCTGGTACCCACTTCTGTTAATGGCTGGGTCGACCTCGGGGGTAATTTTTTTTCCTACCACGAATACAACTCACATTACTTCCAGCGAAAATCAAACACAGGTTGTTCGAACATTGGTAGCCTAGTCAGGTGGTTTTCCCAACTAGGCTACCAGAGCTCCCTGGTTATAGAAAAATATGATCACTAACACCATATTTCCCATACGCCTTGCAAGGCATGGAGGGAACCTTTACTTCTATATTTAATATTATTGATCATACATCTTCTACCTTTCAGCTCCCTGTGGAGCATAGGTCTTCAACAAACACTTTTTATTGATGGTTATCATAATCAAGTACCAGGCCTGTTGGCGTAATTGATCATGTCTCTCCACAACTTTTGATCTCGACAATTATTTATCATTTCTGTTGTTGATCTGCCAAGCCATTCTTTTAAGCTGTCTGGTATTTTTTCTCTTTGCTTCCCTCGATCTCTTCGTCCCTCAATTTCTCCAGTTGTTACAATATATTCCAGTTGTTCTCTTCTCATTACATGGCCAAAAAACTATGATTATTTCTTCCTAATATTGGAAGTTAGCTCTCTTTTTGCTTTGACCTCTTTCAGAACATTTTCATTACTCTTCTTAGCTGTCCACTTATACTGACCACTATTGATGGCAGCGAAATCACATTATAGACATATTACCTGCTTCACCGGTTGTGTCTTCATGTTTACTTGGGCTTGTCTGAACGACCGCTCCAATGATCATGACTGAGATCATCAGGATGAACAATGGAACTCTCAAAGGACCTGCTGCATTTGCAAAGTGGAGCAGTAGAGAGATCCATACTGGGGCGGACAGGAAGCGAAGCCACTTCTGTGAAGTTGGTACAGGTTTCCACAAAACAGCTACACTTAGCAAGTAAGCCACAAAAAAAGTCCACACCTGAAAACCAAAATATAACTTTTAAAATTTGATACTCTTAATTGTTATATTCAGAATTACATTTTACACTGACTTTAATCAAATCTATAATAAGTGATATGCTATATAGAACCAATTCTGACCTAAAGAAGCGAATCATGGACAGTAGATAAACAAATGAAAAACGATTAGAGGCCTCAGAGATGGGATTTCTAAGAAGAATGTTGAAGGTTCCCTGGACAGCTAAAAAGACCAATGAGGAAGTTCTCAAAGAGGCCAACACAAAAAGGCAGCTCCTAAAAAACAGAAAGAAACAATCAACATTTTTCGGGCACATCATGAGAAGAGGAAAGTTGGAATACATGGTTACAACTGGCAAAATAAAAGGAAAGAGAGATTGCGGATGACAAAAATAGAAAATAATGGATAGCTTGGTGTCATAGCATGGAAAACAGTCAACAACAGAAATGATATGATGCACTGTAGATAGAAGATTGTGGAAAGACATGATCGCCTATGCCAACCGGTACAGCACATGATGATGATGATAATAAGTATCAATTTGATTATAATTTTAGCTGCCTTGATATTAGCATGATTTATTCAAACTAGCTATAAATATTAATATGACTCACAGAATTAGGAAAGTTAGAGTTCTGATAACCTGCTCTTTAGATGTTGAGACTCAACTATGATGATAAAACACTTTACACTCTAATGGTGTTACACACAACAGGACTATCTTCTACCTTTCCTAAACTAATATTGATTTTAAAATAATCAATAGTACCACCTTTATTTTTTTGATGTGAAAGAACCTGGAATCCTCCACTGTACATTTGATGTTTTTGTGGTTAGCTTTATGCTTTTAATCAAACATTTAGACTAGCATAGGCCATGAACAGGAAAGTGTGTTTGAGGTCCTCGTTGGTTCCCCACGCCACCTGTTTTCTTTTTCCTTCTACCCTTTGGGACCCCTACTTTCATCCGTCCTCAGGGGACCTTTTCTCCTTTTCCACCACGTTTGGCTCCTTTTTTGTCCTCAAGATCCTACTGGCCCTATTGACTATTTATCATGGACATCAGGCACATAGGTCCTGGCCACTATTTCCATTTCCGCTATTTTAATATTAGTACTTGCCTTTTGTGTTTTGTATTATTATTTATTGTTGTTTTTTCTTTTTTCGTTCCCCAGCTTTTATCTTCGACGAAGTCCCTGGAGACTAGGAACTGAATTTTGTGTGTTAATCCGTTTTTCCCTGGCAGCTGTGAGCCCATTGGTCCCTTGCCGCACAGGCAGATAACTCTGTCTTCGGAGGTACTCATTTTTTTCCGTCCATAAGTCACTGACGTTTCAAGCCGGGCCTCGCTGCTGAGACCAGGGTTGGTTGTCACAGACCAGGGGTGGTTGTCACAGACCAGGGGTGGTTGCCGCAGAGAGAAATTATAAATAAAAATCCCAACTGGTGCAGCCAGGATTTGAACCCACAACCTCTCTGTCTCGAGACCGGCGTCTTGCCTCGAGACCAACCATATTTGTTGTTTAGTACCTGATGAAGATTTTTGCCAAAATGTCGTAATTTATCTCGTCTCTCTACAAGTTTAACTGCTCAATATTATTTTATGTTTGTTTCCTGCAGCTCTGTTTACGGCCCCTCATGATGTTATATCACCATCATCATGTGCCAAACTGGCTGGCATAGGCGATCATGACCTTCCACAATCTTCTATCTACAGTACATCGTATCAGTTCTGTTGTTGGCTGTTTTCCATGTCATGACACCAAGCTATCCAGTATTTTCTCTCTTTATCATCCATGATCTCTCTTTCCTTTTATTTTGCCAGTTGTAACCAAGTATTCCAACTTTTCTCTTCTCATGATGTGCCCGAAAAATGTTGAATGCTTCTTTCTGATGTTTTTTAGGAGTTCCCTTTTTGTGTTGGCCTCTTTGAGAATTTCTTCATTGGTCTTTTTAGCTGTCCAGGGAACTTTCAACATTCTTCTGAGAAATCCCATCTCTGTGGCCTCTAATTGTCTTTTCATTTGTCTGTCTACTGCCCATGATTCGCTTCCACAGGTCAGAATTGGTTCTATATAGCACCGATGAACTCTCTTTCTCACTTCTATTGACATAGATTTGCTGCATAAGATATTTTTCACTTTCTGAAATGCTATTTTGGCCTGAGCTATTCTGATTTTTATTTCTGTGGTGCATCTTCCATCTGATGTTATTATTGCGCTCAAGTATTTGACACGTTGCACTGTTTCAGATTTGTCCTCTTTATTACATAAGACATTATATATATATATATAATGTTTGGTTCCTGCAGCTCTACTCACGGTCCCTCATGATATTATATATAATTTTTTTTTAAAGTCAAGAGCCCCATCACGCCAAGTGGCGTATAGGGAATATGGTGCTAGTGACCATAATTTTTATAGTCCAACGGCACATGATTTTTGGGGTAATGTGGTCGGTATTACGCCCGTGCTGCTTTACTTTCCCAGAAACAATCTGGTACCCACTATTAAGGTTGGGTGAACCTGGCAGCCGTTTGTGAGGATCGAACCCGGCCTCTTGTTCTTTGTAGTCCAGTTCACTAACCACTGAGCTATCACGGCTCCCGATATTATATATAATATATATTTTATGTTTATGCCTATCCCCATAGTCTGTTGTGAGCATTCTCGGGGCATATATTTATTCTTAGGGTGGTTGTCATTAACAAGCAAACAACACACACAGAAATAAAGCTGATTACTATAACTCATTTTAAGATATCCTAGCAACATTCCTTTTCCTCATAATACACTTATCAGTAATAGCATTGCACTGTATTTACTTAGCATTATAGAAACACTACAGTCAGATTTCTAGGCCAGTCTCAGTTGTATCATAGTTCCCTTAGTCATTAATGATAGAGGGTAAACCAGGTGAGTGCACAGCAACCTCAATAACCTATTGGCCTAGTAGGTGAAACTATTTGTCAAAAAGCCAATGCAATGACATACAATCTGCTGCCAATACTAAAAATCTTTAACATGAACATGGTAGTAAAACAAAAAAATGTCCTTATAACCTGTGTTATCAATGTCAAACACGATTCCTATGCATGGCACAGGAGAGTAAGATTACAGAATGCATTAAATGTTAAAACCTATTAATGTTACCAGAAGAAATAGAATGAAAAAAGAGGACAGAAAAGTTGTTAGAACTACACTCTTCATCAAGCACATAATCATCAAGTACCATGCCTGCTGGCGTAGGCGATCATGTCTCTCCACAACTCTCAATCTCGACAGTTATTTATCATTTCTGTTGTTGACCTTCTGCCTAGCTATTCTCTTAAGCTGTCTGGTATATTTTTTCTTTGCCCCTCAATTTCCCCAGTTTTTACAACATATTCTAGCTGTTCCCTTCTCATTACATGGCCAAAAAATGATGATTGTTTCTTCCTAATATTGGATATTAGCTCTCTTTTTGCTTTGGCCTCTTTCAGAATGTTTTCATTGCTCTTCTTAGCTGTCCATGGTATTCTCAAAATTCTTCTGTAAAATAATATTTTCTAGTACCTAACATAGCAGCCTCTAGTGATTTTCTTGTCTGTTGTCCAATTGTCCATGATTCACATCCATATGTTAAGACTAGCTCTACATAATATTTAAGAACTCTTTTTCTTGTTTCCATTGTAAAGAATGGATTGCACAGTATCTTCCTCATATTTTGGAAAGCTGCTTTTGCCTGAGCCATTCTGCATCTCATCTCTGTATCAAGCACATAGAAAGACAAAAAATGGGCTACCTCATGAGAAATAAGACTAACCATCTATCAATAAGTGCCTATAACAGTTGACAGTCAATCACATAAGGTACACAGGAAGAAAAAAGGTTTTAACATACATTATTACAGAAATCCTGCAAAGGGACAGACTAACATATAGTCTAAGAAAAAAATACCCAGGATAAGAATTTGCAGCTTTCCCAAGAGCTTCTTACAACAGGTTTGATAGATCTGTACTGACTAAAAAAGAACATTAAATTAAGAAACCTCATGACTAAGATCCTAGAAGAGTAAAAAAAAAAGTAAAGTACCCTCGTCACGCCAAGTGGTGTATAGGGAATATGGTGTTAGTGACCATAAATTTTACAGACCTTCGGCACATGATTTTTGGGGTAATGTGGTCGGTATTACGCCCGTGCCGCTTTACTTTCCCAGAAAAAAATCCGGTACCCATTAAAGGCTGGGTGAACCGGAAGCCGTCGGTTGGGATCAAACCCTACCTCTTGTCCTTTGTAGTCCAGTTCACTAACCACTGAGCTATCGCGGCTCCCTAGATAAAAGTGCTTCAAACATAATGCAGCCTAAATTTCCATACAATTGTCCATCATTATGATGTAGCACATACAACACTGTCAACAATGGATGGATGCACGCACAACATTTGATTTACTCTAAAGACTGCAACCTAATGCATAAACACTGTAATGTCAGCGCAGAATCCTTAAAATGAAACTTTCAGTTGACTTGGCACATATCTACATGAAGGAGCTGAAAGTAATCAGTGCTGAACAAATCCAACAACAGTTCTCTCTTCCTCTCTTGTTCTCAATGTTAATATGTAATACACACAATGACTTCACAATGGAGGAAGGTTGTATTCGCACAGACTGATCCGCCAAAAAAAAAAAAAGAGGACCACTGTCAGATGTATAAATTCCATAGCACTGGCGCAAATCTGTGAAGTGCAGCATCCAACTGACTGCAAAAATCTATATCAGATAACTGAAATTAATCAGACTCCAAAAAGCAAATCCTGCATGGTCAATGGTAAAAAAACAAATCCTAAAAATAAAAAAAAAGATATGTTCTTATAATCTATGTTATCAAAGTCAAACACAACCCTTATGTATGGCACAAGAGAGGAAGAATGGAGCCCAACTCACAAAGGATAAATGTGAAAGATTATGTGAAGTAAGTAAGGTTTCCTCCACACTTTAAGGTGTATGAAGAATATAGTGTTGGTGCCAACATTATCAATGGCCAGCAGCAACTATTTGGGAGATGTGGTCAGTATCATGCCAGGCCAACCCTACTTTCCAGAAAAATCTCTGGTACCCATTTTAAGAGGTGTGGTGAACACTAAAGACTTGTTAGTCAAAAAAAAAGAAAATTCACTTCTTAGGGGGATTAAACTCAGACCATTCTGACCAGTGGACTACCACGGACAAGGGGTAGGGTTCGATCCCAACCGACGGCTTCTGGGTTCACCCAGCCTTAAATGGGTACCGGATTTTTTTTCTGAGAAAGTAAAGCAGCACGGGCGTAATACTGACCACATTACCCAAAAATCATGTGCTGAAGGTCTGTAAAATATAGGGTCACTAACACCATATTTCCCTATACGCCACTTGGCGTGACGGGGGTACTTTACTTTTACTTTTTATTCTGACCAGTACTAAGTGTACTAACCACCCAACTACAGAGACTCAATTGTAAAACAGAGAAAGGTCTAAATCACAACCTCATGTGCAAGAAAATGTGGTGTGGCCTATTTATTCAACAAAGATAAATGGGCGGCAAATAACAGTGGAGTCAAATCAACAATGGATAAATGTACCGCTAACAGGGTGTGACCTAAGTCGCACAAAAATTAATTTGCAGAATAAATAGTGGGAAATAACTTGCAACAATTTGTATTATGAAAATGGAAACAGTGGAAGCAACTGAGAGTTTGATGTCCACTACAGAAGCAACATTAACTATGGTAGATACCAATTTAACCCTAGATTATCATATCATCATAAAAATGACAACATCAAAACATGAATTCTTCCAAATTTGACAGTTTGCTGTGGTCAAACATTCCCCCCACTCGATGTATCTTCCTAAGTACTACTTCAGGTCTTCATCTAATCAATTTTCTTTAGGAATAAACAGTGCTATATTACTTTTTATATATCAAAATCATCAAATGAACAATTTTCATTTTTTGGCCATGTAATGAGAAGGGAACAGTTATAATATATTGTGACAACTGGGAAAATTGAGGGACAAAGATAAAATTAGCATAAGCAGCGGAAAAGCTTTCTGCAGTGGTGTGAAGTAATAAACCCAATAAATACTGGGGATGCCCACGAAAAGGCCGACAACCACCTTCATGTTTGACCATATTATGGAAGTAATTGATTCTGCGACCGAATTCCCGATTTGAAGCGGTAGAATGACTAAACCTAATGCGAAGGGTGTCCTTGATTTGTTCAACCCTTTGAGCCATTGTCGAAGAAGGTTTGTCAAACTCCTCTTAAACGGGTACAAGAAAGTCCCACACAGAACAGCCCAATACTTATACCTGAACATAACTTAGACCTTGAACATAACTTATACCTTTCTGAGGATAGAACCATTTATGTGTTTCTTTGGTATATTATTTATTATATAATAACAGTGTTATACACATTCACTATCTATCTATCTATTGACCTTTCGAGCCGTAACCGGCCCATAGGGCGTAGACCAAGATACACCTTCTCCTATATGAATTTTTGTTCTAGCAGTTTTCTTTTAAAGATATTTTATCAAATCTCGCCATCTGTCTCTGTTCTGTGCAAGCAGTTCTATCTCATTGAGGGAGCCGATTCCTGCTGTTCTTGCCTCTCTCATCAATGTTCTTCTCAGTGTCTCCCTGGGTCTTCCTCTTTTTCTTTTACCTGTTGTTTCCCATATGAGGGCTTATTAGCATTCACTATGGATAGTTTTATTTATTGTGCAGTTATTCGTAAATGTGTAAAGATTGAAAGAACTCTGGTGAAAAAATTATGTTAACATCTCGTAATTTTTATTTTTTTCTGATGTTCACCTTTGACTAACTACCACTACAAATGCCTACTAAAGGAGAGGATAGTCCTCTTCTTCAACCACCTTAAAAGGACATTAAGTGGGCATTTTATAGTTTTTGAAGATCATCATCATAATTGGGTGTCGTCTCTGCATCAAAGGTTGGCTACCATGGAGCGCCATTCCACTCCGTCTCTTGCTTTGATGGTGCAGGTTGTCATATCCTGACATGTCCATCTTTTAATGTTACTCGTTCATGTTAGTTTTGGTCTGCCTCTTTTACCTTGTATTTTCCCTTCTAATATTACTTTTAGTAGGCTGTTGTGTCTTTTTAAAATGCACCAAAAAATGTCATTTGTTCTAATTGAAGATCATTATGATGAAAGTGATGATGTGATGCTCAAAGATGACAGCATAAACAGAATACACGTTTTATGAATAACAAGATTTGTGATTGATGATTAGTTCAATGTAAGCAGTCTTCAATCAATGTTCAATCAATTTATTAAACATCACAATTATCATGTGCCTGTTCACATCATTAAATCTGCTGAGTCTCTTCTTAGGTTCTAACAACAACACTGCATTCTGTTGAGATCTTCTGTCTGAGTTTCAGATACATACTGAATGTTAGCTGTGCTTGTTATGATGTAGGGTCCCGCCAATAATTACATCAATAACAAGTGGTTGGTGCAGTTTTCCTTTTCTTCTCTATATCTCTATGATCCCTGTCAGTGGGAATCATCTTTCTTGGTTAGGCTATGTCTAACCCCTTCAATATGTCTGGATTTGTGCAGCTATGCTATCCAGCTCAACAACTTCATTGGCCACTTATCTAATTACAGTATGTCCAAGGTCTTCTTTTTCTTCTTCTACCTTTTTAGCTCCCAGTGGAGCATAGGTCTTCAACAAACACTTTCCAAGTCGTTCTGTTTTTTTCCATTCTTTTAAGATCATTCCATGTCTTCCCCATCATCTTCATCTCTGCTTCTATCTGTCTTCTTCAAGAATTCCTTGGTCTTCCTCTTTGTCTTTTCCCTGGGGGTTCCAAAAAAGGGCCTGTTGTGTAATACTCTCAGTTGGCTTCCGTAGTGTGTCCTATCCAGCGCCATCGTCTTCGCTGTATCTCTTTATCCACTGGTGTTTGACTGGTACATTTCCATAATTCTATGTTAGTGATTTTGTCCTGCCATTTCCAAGTTCCAAGTATGTCCAAGGTACACTAATTAAATTAATAACAATACTACTTGATTGCTGTTCATCCCTATCACTCTAAGACTTGACATCCTTTGCTGTGTGCTGTGGCTGCTATGATGGAGACTGCAGCTGTCTTTCTTTGTTTGCGTCCTTCATTGAGATGAGATGTTAATTTGGATGATTCCACTGGCATGGGGCGGTTGAGCAATTATGGATTTTAATTCGTTTGCAATGATACTGGGGCCTGCAACTAACTACCACTACAAAACTAAGACTTTCCACCTGCAGTTATGATTAGTGGTCTGGGGTCGATTGTCTCAGTCCAGGCACCTTTGTCACAGTCCAAAAGGTAATGGTTGCCTGCCGTTCATCAATACATTCTGGGGCTGCTGTGCTGTTGTTTAAAATGCAGCTTTTGGCCCAACACATTAGACTTCAGCAGGGTATTTTTGAGCAGTGGGTTGCCTTCCCTAATCAATCTTTACTCACTCTGTCAGATTTATTAGTCAGATTTATTAGTCCGATTCGAGAGATGCAGTAGGCTCTGGATCAGCTCTCTTGTTCGCTAATACTGATAGATAAAGGGAAAGTACAAGACTTGAATCGGCGTCTTAGCACGCGAAAGTGCTTTTACCCACACGTGCTCGGCTACCTATCCAGAAGTGTTCAGAAATGGGTACCTCGGTAGTACTCTGGGAAGGTGAGGAATATCGTCTAGCATCGTGAGTTTCGATGCTTGAAGCAACACTATCCAGAAGTGTTAGGAGACTTCAGGATAGTGTTGCTTCAAGCATCGAAACTCACAATGCAAGGTGGCATTCCTCACCTTCCCAGAGCACTACCCTGGTACCCATTTCTGCCAGTGGCTGGGTCGACCGCGGGGGGTTTTTTTTTCCAACCATGAGTACAACTTACACTGTATCCAGCAGGAATTGAACACAGGTTGTCCGAAAGTTGGTAGTCCAGTCTAGTGGTTTTCCCAACTAGGCTACCGAGGCCCCCTCAGATCCTGATACATGCAGTCAGCTATGCATGTTAACCACTCTTAAGCTGCATAATGAGCATCAAAATTGGTTAATGACCTATATGATTTGATACTATTTGACCATGACCTCTATGCTGAAAACCCATTAATTAATTATCCTTGATTAATGAGTAATATGCTTGTGGCTTTTCTGATATCACTAATAAAAAAAATAGTTGGTTTATAGTTGACAACTATGGACATAATGGTTATTTATCAAGCGTGAGTGCACAGTGCACCTCCAATTTTCACTGTCATCCGAGAGGGCTAAACATGAAATCTTAGCACCTTGAGACCTCTAGAGGTAAAGAAACTATGGATTCACAGGAAAAAGTTTCCTCTGCCTACGGTGGATTTTAAAGTGGGCACCTACTTGGAAGCCAACATCTTGTCTTACCTCTAGATCACCCAGTTCTCTTGTAATAATTTATAAAAATGATATAATATAAATGTTAAATACTAACAATTAAAAGTGTTAAAAACAAATGGAATGAAAACAGTGAGTTGTGTTAATTTTATTCTTGTAAATTCTAGTTGCTGATTATAGATTTGACCAATCATTTTTATTTTTATTTTCATTTCTATTATTATATTTTTTTAAATACTTCACTAATACTATATTACTTCTTTTCTTCCTCATTTGCCTTTCAGCGCCAAGGGGAGATATAATATACAGTTTTTTTCTCATCTGTTTGCCTCTGCTGCTATGTTTCCTAGTTTTTAGTATTCCATAAATCCATCTTTTTCGTGGTCAGCCCTTGGGTTTGGTGTTCTCACAATGTTTATTGAAGGCTCGGTTGTGTTGTGATTTTTCTGCCTTATCACATGACCAAACCATTTTATCTGTTGTTTCTTTATATATACTATAGAAGGGGGGTTATTCCTAGCTTTTTGCTCAGTTCTCCATTCCTGATCTTGCTTGCTTTCATTCGCCTGATGATTAAAGGAGTATACCTCTTCATCATCCGCCCTTAAAAGGATGTTAAGTGGGCGTGTATGCAATGTGCTGTGGTTTGCAGTATAATTGTGATATTTGCGCCCATCGCCCAAACACATACGACTTCAGCACAATTTTTTATCTTATTTCTCAGGCTTTTTCATTGTCTAACATATATCTTCTTGGTGGTGGTTATTTTCTTATTGTTCTTGCATTTAAAGTCCAGGACTGGTGTCGGTAGCACAATGTTGGGAAGAAGATTACATTGTAGAGTGCCTTTTTTTTCTCGAGAGTCTATTTCTGCTGTTGTGAAATGTCATTAGTCACTAAACTTCCTAGGTATTTAAATTCCTCTACCTATTTTAGTTGTCTGCTGTCTATAGTTATGTTGATGTTCTGTTTCTCTTTTGCGATATTCATGACTTCTGTTTTGTTGGTTTTCATGTTGTATTTTGTGCCTGTGCTGTTGAGTCTATTTAAGTGTTCTTGTAGGTCTTCCATTTTTCCATGTATGAGTACCTGATCATCTGCGAATAGAAGCTCACTGATCTCCTCTGTCTCTGATAGGTTGGCTAACTTGCATATATAGTCCATGTTTGTAATAAACAGAATGGGGGATAGTAAGCATCCCTGTCTTACTCCTCATCTAACTTCGAAGTAGTCTGTGTAGCCTGCTGCTGCTCTGACTGCATAATTGCTGTTGATGTAGAGACTTTTAATTCTGTTGGTTAGAAGTTGACTTAGTCCGTATGTTTCTAGTATCTCCAATAATTGATCTCCGTTTACTTGGCCGAATGTTTTTTTCCTGATCAATTAAAGATATGTACAAATTTTGATTGTGTTCTGTCATCTTTTCTGCTAGCTGTTTTAGGGTGAATAGAGCATTAGTACATCCTCTGTTTTTTTCTGAACCCCATTTAAGAATCGCTTAACTGTAGTTCTATTATTGGTGTCAGCCTTTTTTCATAATTTTGGCATATAACTTTCCCACATGGCTGAGAAGCAATATTCCTCTATATTTATTGCAGTCTCTCATGCTGCCTTTCTTTTTTTCATATTGGTACAATGATTGCCTGTTATCAGTCATTGGGGCGTTTTGTTGGTGCCATGCTGCATTGAATATTCTGTGCAGCTATTTAACTCCTGTTTCTCCTGCTGCTAATGCACTCTTGTGTGGTTTTTGTTGTGTTAATTGTAATTGGTGCTATGTTCAACAGGTCTTCAAAATATTATTTCCATCTTTGTTGCATATGTTGGTTATTTGGTATTGGCTGTCCGTCTTTGTCATTTATGAGTTCTGTGGGGGTCATGGTTTTCTTTTCTCATTCTTGCAGCTTTTACTGCTTTGTAGAAGTCTCTTGTGGTTGTCATTTAGTCCCTGCTCATCTTTTGTCTGAATTCTGTTCACATGTTTTGCTTATCTTTGATACACATTTTAACTTTTTTTCTGAACTAAGGCATGTTTTTCATATTCTTGATTCTTCTTCTCCCTCCATTTTTTAAATAGTTTCTTCTTTTCTTTAATTGCTTCTCTTATTAGTATTACATCCTCATTTATTTTTTCTTCTATGGTTTTCTTTGATTCATGGTCTTTTAATTGTTTCATTTTTATTGTCTGTTTTTTATTTGCTACTTTTGTTAGTTGTTGTATCGTCCCTACAAATATTATTTATACAGCATTAATATGATTAATAGGTGGGTGTAATTGTCAATAATTGTGTAGTTTTTGAAGTGATCGATTCTCTTTTAACTTAAGTCTTTACTGTTGATGATTGTACTAATCACGAATTTTATTACTATCGATAACTAAGAATAACAATAAATTTATGATACAGTTAGCAACATACCCAAGATGTGCTGAAGTATTCCAAAAACTCATACAACCATCCCAAAATTAGCATGAGCAGCGGAAAAGCTTTCTGCAGTGGTGTGAAGTAATAAACCCAATAAATACTGGGGATGCCCACGAAAAGGCCGACAACCACTTTCATGTTTGACCATATTATGGAAGTAATTGATTCTGCGACCGAATTCCCGATTTGAAGCGGTAGAATGACTAAACCTAATGCGAAGGGTGTCCTTGATTTGTTCAACCCTTTGAGCCATTGTCGAAGAAGGTTTGTCAAACTCCTCTTAAACGGGTACAAGAAAGTCCCGCACAGAACAGCCCAATACAGCGGCCGTATGAATGGTGCAAGGATGAAATAGACGGTAACAGCAACAGCTGCAGCTATCACAACGAAAATATTTGCTACTGTGTTGTAAAATGCTTGTTTAAGCGCTTTTTCGTGGCCTTGCGGCAGGTACTGCCAGACACTGTTGAGATACTCCAGCGATGGGGTAGACATTTTGGATCTTGTGTTTTGCTTGATCACGTGACAATGGGAAGTCTACTCTTGGCTGTTATTCATCATCATCAGGTAGGGAACAGGCAAATCATAGCAGTGCTGCGGTAAAGCTGGTCAGGTAGCCAGTTCTGGCCAGGACATCATGTAGTAAAAAAGTAAAGGTTCCCTCCACGTCTTGTTAAACGCACTAGACGTATTTAATATATGGTATCGTAGTGACCATATTTTTTTCCATGTCACATTTTTATCACATTTTTTTGGTAAAGTGGTCGGTACTACTCCAAGCCGCCTTTAATTCCAGGTGAAAATCTTCAGTATCAGTTTTTAGAGACTGTGTGAACACCGGAGTCTTGTCAGTCCTTAAAAAAAAATCTGCCAGTTTTAAAGCATTTACCTGCCTCGGTGAATGTAATCTGAGGCATTTCGGTTTTGGTTCTTATCTTCTTTTAAATTATTTTTGTTTGTAGACAATCATGATTACCTTTAGCAAAGAATATTTTTCTGAGCCTTCGTAAATGAAATTATCAACAGGCTTTAACAGGGTCGTCTTGTCACTCGCTATTTCTTAAATCAAATTCAGCTCCTGGCTCTCTGTACAGTTCACATGTCTGCAGAAAGGAACATGGAAAATATAACCGCATATCATCTAATTATATGACAGCCAATAATATTTCAACCTGGATCTGTGTTTGTCGAAGTCCTGTGCTCTTCCAACATCTCGAAGGGCATTGATGATGTCCGCCCGATCCATCGGTTGCCCGTCCTCAACGACAGCGCAGCTAGCCAACCTGTCCGCTCTCTCATTTCCCCGTACTCCCGCATGTCCAGGGACATAGACAAAGGTGACCTTACGTATTTTGGATTTCTGCAACGACTCTACCCATTGCATGCGTACAAAGCCCGCCTCCACTTTTTTTTATCATGCTCATCGAATCACTCAGTATACATGCGTGGATGTAGTCTTGTGACTCTAACCATTTGAATGCCTTGGTCACTGCCATCACCTCCATTGTCATGCTACTCGTGGTCATGGCGTATGCACCACTGTCTTCCTTGACTATTCTGCCTGCTGAGCGTGCTGTAAATGCCCATGCACTTCTTTCGTGTCGTCTTACAGATCCGTCTGTATAGATGACTGCATCTTTCTCATCGGTATTGTCGCAGATGACACCGTTGACCTCAGCATTAACCACGACCGGGTTCTGTTCCCTACTTTTCCTGTCGAGTGTGACAATACATGAGAAAGTTCCCTTGAATGACGTAGGTACCGGTATCCACTCCTCACCAACGCTGATATTGGTAAGCCCACAGACCTGTTTGATGACATCTTCTGCCCGGCCCACCCATGATTTGCCTCTTTTTAGCCTGGTACCTTTCTCTGTGTTGAGCACGTGGTGCAATGGATGCTCTGTATCTGTACTAATCTTCAGGTATCCAGATCACTTCTTCGGATGATGGAAATGGGAGTTAAGATGGGCACGGCCAGAAATGAGAAACTTGGTGGCCGTGTAAGAAGACTTATCAACCAACATAGAACTGGAGTCGTCAGTCGCTGGACACTGAGGAAATTGCTGAGGAGAGGATCTGAGCACCTATGGACATGTTCGGAGTGCAATGATGATGACCCGCAAATAACTCAATAACTCAATATTTCAACATGGAAATCTTGTAGACGCTGGTAGATCTCTTCAACAAATGGTCTGTGACTTCTTTATTCATCCATCTATTCATCCATCTATCAACTCATCTACTCACTTACCATCCCACCTACACACATATTCTACCAAACTATCAACAAATTATGTTTGCTTGCTACCATCCGTCTGTCAAGATGCCAAAGACAATATACAAGGTACGACAATTAAGTAATGAACTGGTTTTAGTATGGCCAAGACAAGAATGACATCAATGAAGCAGCGTTTGGAAATCCAAAGAGACACCCTTAATCTATGATCTGATAACGTTTCATCGCTGCCATATTTTGTTATCTAGTTATAGATGCATCGTTGCGTAATCAACAATGAGCAAAAAGCTGACATTAAATTCCGTTTAAAACTCGGAAACAGTGCCGCTAAGAAAGCTGAGCTGATGCGACAAGTTTATGTTGATAATTGTTTATCTCGTGCACTGATATTCAGGTGGTATTCACGATTGACTAGAGTGGCGTGGAACCAATTACAACTGCCACTAGACATGGACGCCCAATTTCTGTTCATAATGATTAACTCATTGCAAAAGTCAGAGAATAAATACAAGATTATCGTTGTTTGACTGGGAGGTGCTAACTGAGAGATCATTTGTAAATTGTTAGTGTACTAGAAAAAAGTTGCTTGCTGGCTTGTATTACATTAGTTGTCTGATGACCAAAAACATCAGCGTGTTGAGTACGCAAAAGACATCATCAATACGTGTCGCAAAAATAAAAATGTCTTAAATGTGATTATTGCAGAGGATGAAACATGGATGTTCTGATATGATCCCACAACAAAACTCCGAAGTGCTCAGTGGAAGTCATCGTCATCACCAAAAGGCAAAAATAAAAAAAACGTCTTCAAAAGTGAAGATAGTGTTGGTGTGCTTCTACAATAGCAAAGAATTGATTCCAGAGGGACAGACTGCCACTGTCAACGTTTATTGAAGTATTTTAAAACGTCTATTGAAAGGGATTCTCCTAGTCCGACCCGGGTATCTCTCTCTCTCTCTCTCTCTCTCTCTCTCTCTCTTTGCGATCAGGACTCAATCAGAGTAGGACTCCAGACTCTCACACGAAGACAGCTGTCTGTTTAAGCCTGTTAGATCCACTCCCCTTGAATACATGTTAAAACGTTGCACTGTGTCAGTTTTTTTTTCCTTCTTCGTCATAATGCACCGGCTCACCGGGCGGTTAATGTACACGGATTTTTAGCCCCAAAACAAGTGTGTGTTCTCAATCATCATCATCATCGAGTGCCTTCTCCGCAACGAAGGTTGGCTACCATGGATCGCCATTCTACTCTGTTTCTTGCTTTGATGGTGCAGTATGTCATAGATTGACTTGTCCATCTTTTGATGTTACTCGTCCATGTTAGTCTTTGTCTGCCTCTGCCTCTTTTACCTTGTATTTTCTCTTCCAATATTACTTTAGAGGTGCGCGTGGCCGTGCCGATAAAACCACTGTTCCGCTGGCTGAAAAGCCGGCGGACGTCAGCCAGCGGACGGTGTTCGAAGCCCGCGGTAGAGAGAGAGATTTGTTTCTATTGGGGTGAAATAAAAATCCTGAGTCTCACACGCTGTGGCGACTGCTTGACCAAGCGGCCTTTATCCCTCGGGTTCTATCGTTGCCCCCCGATATACACTAGCAATGGTACTATGTGTCGTAAAGATAGTTTTTTTTTTTTTTAAATATTACTTTTAGTAGGCTGTTGTGTCTTTTAACATGCCCCAAAAATGTCATTTGTCTTGTCTTAATTGTATGTTCTCAATCATTCGCCCTATTCGCAAGATGTATCTCCCTTCAATTATTTTCTATTCCCAAAATTAAAGTTACCATTGAAATAACACTTTTTTGGCGACACTGATGACATCCAGAGGGTCGTAATATCGACTTTAAGGGCCATACCAACAGAAGAACTGCAGAGGTCTTTCCAGTGTTTGTTATGTCGTGCCTTTTCCTGTTTAAATGCACAAGGGGCTTACTTTGAATAAAATACAAGTTACATCGTCAACTGTTGTTTATTCTAATTTTTTTTTTTTTTTATGGAATTAGTCTCGTTACTTGACTTTCGGACCTTGTATATATTTTCTAGCGAAGCAGTGTCTAGAATCTAGATGTATTTTTCTAAAAGGCAAACATTCTCCTCTTGCATATATGTTTTGTTTCATTTTAATGCGTTTTCTCCCTTACTTTTGATTTTTTTTTTAACCAAATACATATAAACAATAATACAAGTAACCTCTCCAGACAGTGAGATTGAATGCTTCCATAAACGACCTATTTTTATGGCATTATCCCATTACTTGGATCTGCCAGGGGCAGTTTGTAGGGCTAGATGGTGGGGGGGGGGGGCGAGGCTATATAGGACTGGAGAATAAAGGCCGCTTGTCCTGAACAGTAGTCTCAAGGTGTTCGGGTCTGAGTTTTTATTTCACACCCCCCCCCCCAACCGCCTTTTGTTTTTTTCTTCCAATAGGAACGACCTTTGACCCCACGAATTCGAGCCCGCGTACTCCTGGTTTGGGACCAAGACATTAAAAAAAACTGAAGACCGCTGTCAAAGAAAACAATAATAAAGCTGAAGAAGCCATCCATTCACACACACACAGAAAACTGAATACCGCTGTCAAACACAACAGTAGTAAAGCTGAAGAAGCCATCCATTCACACACACACAGAAAACTGAATACCGCTGTCAAACACAACAGTAGTAAAGCTGAAGAAGCCATCCATTCACACACACACACAGAGAAAAATGAAGACCACTGTCAAACAAAACAATAGTAAAGCTGAAGAAGCCATCCATTCACCCACACACACACAGAAAAATGAAGACCACTGTCAAACACAGAAGTAGTAAAGCTGAAGAAGCCATCCATTCACACACACACACACACACACACAGAAAAACGAAGACCACTGTCAAACACAATGATAGTAAAGCTGAAGAAGCCATCCATTCACACACACACACAGAGAAAAATGAAGACCGCTGTCAAACACAACAATAGTAAAGCTGAAGAAGCCATCCATTCACACACACACACACACACAGAAAAAATGAAGACCGCTGTCAAACACAACAATAGTAAAGCTGAAGAAGCCATCCATTCACACACACACACACACACACACACACACACACACACACACACAGAGAGAGAAAAAATGAAGACCACTGTCAAACACAGCAATAGTAAAGTTGAAGAAGCCATCCATTCACACACACACACACACACACACAAAATGAAGACCGCTGTCAAACACAACAATAGTAAAGCTGAAGAAGCCATCCATTCACACACACACACACACACACACACACACACACACACACACACACAAAATGAAGACCGCTGTCAAACACAACAATAGTAAAGCTGAAGAAGCCATCCATTCACACACACAAGCACACACAGAAAACTGAAGACCGCTGTCACAACCAAAGACACTCTCCCTCCCCCAGCCCCCCGCCCCCAACAGATGAAGAAGCGGCACCAAATAATAAAAGTAGAACGAGCAAAGATAGCTGCCCACAAAAAGAAAGAGGAACAAATCCAAATAAAGAATATTGCACCGCAGACATAAAACAAAGTGAAGAAAACTCAGCAGAAGCGGAAAATGAAATAAACTGGCCTGACAAAACAACAATAATATTTTTAGTTCATTTATTTGTGATTTTTCTGGAAGATACAAATGCACATTCATCTTCTATTGCAGATTAAAAGTGATTAGAAGAAACTTTCAATTGTAAATTGTGTGTGCTGCTTCATCTTCTTCTACTATCCTTCCTCTGTTGCCGTTGGCGTCGAGGGGAGATACTATCTGCGATTCTTTGCTTTTCTGTTGGCCTCTTCTGGTGTTATTCCTCCTAGTGACTCTAGTATTCCCTTTATCCATCTCTTTCTCGGTCTTCCTCTTAATCTGGCGTTTTCGTAGCGTTTATTTATGGCTCTTTGAGTCATTGTTAGTTCTTTTTGTCTTGTTATGTGGCCGAACCAATTTATCTGTTGTTTCTTTATGTATTCAATGACTGGTTCAATTTCGAGTTTCTTCCTCAGATCAGTGTTTCTTACTCTGTCCCTTAAGCTGTTTCCTGTCAACCACCTGTGTGTGGTTGAACATTGAATATTGCATGCCCCAAAGCTCTCATATTTGTCGATCTTTGATCATTTAGTTATGTGCATTATTTTACTAAAATATAATTCATGCATAAACATTTACTTTAACTAGCACTGTTACGTTTTGTGTGTGGTGTTAACAATTTAACCACTTCCATACAATTTTGGTTATTTGGTTATGGAAGACCCCGGTATCATTGCAAACGAATTAAAATCCATAATTGCTCAACCACCCGGGCCAACGTAATCATCCGGATTGATGTCTCATCTCCCAAACAAAGAAAGGTAACTGTAGTCCCCATCGTAGAAGTCTCAGCATACACCAAAAGACATAAGGCGAAACCGCGCAGAAAGTTAACACAGCCGACTGTTCCCTGTCATACGATATCATCATTCATCGTAAACAATTGGAATATCGAAACATGACCAAAACGGATGAGACACACAGCTCACGGTGTGCACAGAGCACTTAACTCAGTAGCTCCTGCAACAAGCCGGACTTGGAATATGAGGAAACTACAACAAGGAGCACATTTCATGCATACCCTTCAATTGTTCCCGCCGTCTATCTACCGTAAGTTCACGTCCTCTTGAAAATGATGATCGTCATATTTTTTTTTAAATGTATAGCGCTTGATGATGTTAGGCCATCGTTGTTGACTCCACTTCCGAACATATAGACACACAGTTAGTCGTCAGATTAACCCCGTCGCTCATCAAACAACAAACCGTAAGATTAGCGTACATCTAGGGATATACGTGAACCATTTTATTGTATGGAATCAATTTTAAGAATGAGTGGAGTGTACCAGGCTCAGAAGATGTTCATGCATAAACAATAAAATAAAAACCAAAATTATAAATAAGATGCCATTGTTGAATTAAAACAAACAACTGTTTGAAAACAAACACTGTGATATAATAACAAACAACGAAGAAGTCGAGTAAGCCTGTCGGAACAAGAAACAACGACCAAGATATGGGAGAGAGAAATAAAGAATGGAAGAACACAACCTGAGCTCTTGAAGTGTCTGAAAGAAGAGGTCAACTGTAAAATGATGCACTTTAAACTATGTGCTAAGCAGGCTAAGGATACCAAGTGGGATGTTTTCTGTATAAAATGTGTGCTCAGAAAAATTGCTAACCACTTCTGGCGCCTTCATCAGAGCATGAATGGCACAACACGACACAGAGGCATGCCAGACTTCCAGAACACAAACCAGATATGGCACAAATCTGATGACAGTAAAGCCCGCTATACAGACCGATCAGAGATATGAGGCTGTCAGAATGAGGATACAGGAGTCACTGTCAGGACTGCGTGGAGATGTAGCGCTGGGAAAAGATCCGTTACCATTTGCACGACACTTAAAAGGTCACACAACACAGCTCCTGGTCCCGATGGTGTTCGGTATGGCGACATAGGCGATTTAGCTGACGACGACTTGAAAAAATAAACTGGCCAAAGTATTTAATGCCAACATTCAGTGTGGCCGAGGGAGTGGCTACACAGCTACATGTACTTACTACTGCTACCGAAGCCAAACAAGGACCACTCTCAGATCAGTGCCAACATGATAATCACGTTGCAGAACACTACGAGTACTGCAGAAAATAGTTGCCCTTGTACTCACCTGAAACCTTAAACAGGTGCGCGCATTCCCATCCACACTCGGTGGTTATTGATATAACAAAGAGACATGGCTCAATGCGGCAGTCTTCGCATATGACGTCTTCGAAGGCTTTCACAGACGAGAGGAGACATGTGCTGCTGCTATAGATAAGAGGATGCATACAACAGGATACTATTTCAATACCTCATGCACTTGTTTCTAAAACTGGCGGTGCACCCCTTCCTCATTAGATGGATCGCTGCGGCACTGTTTCAGAGGAAGGTGATACTCAGATGTGGACTTTGGTCATCCGAGCCAATATCCTTTTGTCCAGGGCTGCCACAAGGCTCACCATTGTCACCAGTTCTATTTAACGTGTACATGTACACAATAACGATCACGGAACAACAGCTGGATGGGAGGGGAAGAACTATGACTTTTGTTGATAACATTCTGGCATAGCAACAGGTAAGAGACAGACAGGATATCGCCTCCACACTGTAAAATGAACTCGATCGCATCTCTTCCTGGGGTATCAGGTGCCTTGGTTAATCTAAAAAAAAGCATCAGTTGCATGGTTCTTCCTTAACAATCATATCGTTAACACGGAAACACCGGTGGTACGAATGGGAGCTGATGAAGTGATCAGGGATAGGTTGATGATGTACCTAGGAGTTAAGTTTGATCGCAATCTGTGTTTTAGAGACCACGTCAACCATGTGATCGACGAAAGTCTGCAAAGGATTAGTCTTCTTGAAGATCATGGCAGCTGCCAACATCGAGCAGAGGCTACGTACCCTTCTGTTCCAGGGACTAGTCCTCGCATCAATCGATACGATTGCCCTAGCAATTCTTACTGTCAGTACGACGCAAATTGACAGGTTGGAGAAAATACAGAATGAAGCCATGCGCATTATCGTGGAGTGTACTAGGGATACTCCCTGTGTAGCAATGAGGTATCTTCTTAACTTTTCAACCATGGATGACAGTATTAAGATCTGGAGGCCACGAGCATACCTGAAGATAAGTGTAGATAAAGAGCATCCATTACACCAAGAGCTCAACACAGGGAAAGGTGTCAGGCTAAAAAAGAGGCAAATCATGTGTTGGCCGAGCAGAAATGTCATGAAACAGGTATGAGGGCTTACCAATATCAACGTTGGCGAGGAGTGCATACTGGTGCCGACTCATTCAGGGGCACACTCTCGTGAATTGTCATTGGGCATTTACAGCACCCTCGGCAGGCAGAATAGTCAAAGAAAACAGTGGTGCATCCGTTAGGATCACGAGTAGCATGACGACGGAGGTGATGGCAGTGACCAGGGCTTTCATCTGGTTAGAGTCACAAGACTACACCCACGCCTGCATACTAAGTGATTTGAAGAGCTTGATAAAAAAAAAAATGTGAAGGCCGGCTTTGTACGCATGCAATGGGTAGAGTCATTGTAGAAATTTTAAAAAATACGTAGAGTCACCTTTGTCTGCGCCTCTGGACATGCGGGATTACGGGGAGATGAAAGAGCGGACAGGTTGGCTAACTTTGCTGTCGTTAAAGACGTCAACAATGGATTGGGCGGACATCATCAATACCCTCCGAGTGTGAATAGGCCACATGCCTTCGACAACCATGAGTCCACGTCACTGCTTCGGATGAAATAGATAGAAGTTATGATGTGCACAGCTAGAAACGAGAAACTTAATGGAAGTATAAGAGGACTCACTATCTCAATAACAACTGTTTACGGTCCTATCTTTCGTGTGATCCTCTATGAAGACATGAATCAAAACAATACACGAACTCCGTAGCACCGATGTGGCTCCCAGAGGCAATTTTTAAAAAATTGATGATGATAGCTGCACATTTTTTTGTCCTAGCAGTGGTATTTTTTTCTAACCATCAAAGGTTTTTTTTTACATGCTCAACTTGAATACGTGACCTATATTTTGCACCCATCTCCAACAGGGCTAATCATTCGGTCTTGCTTACCCTTAAATTCATTATCCCTGTGGGGAAATAGAATTGGTAAACAAACAAGACATTTGAATAGAAAAGCTCTCCGATCAAAGTAATTAAATATCAACACTACATTAGCTCTGCAAGAGGAGAGCTCTTATTCTTCAATGTTGAAGTCAGATACATGTATTCTCGTTAAAGGATCAAAGTTACATTTTTATCTGAACGGCCTTGACAAAGATTTAATTTAGCTACATTTGTTTCTTAGATATGATTATATCTGATATGGAACATAAAGTCAGACCACAGTTTTGATACTTGAAATCCTTCAGTCTGGATGTCAGCCCAACATTGTCACACAAAGCGGTTCTCGTGATTTCTGTACATTAGGTATAGGAGTCAATTACAGTATATGCAATGATTTTAACACGAAAAAGCCATTTAAAGTACTTTTCTAGACGTCGATGATAAGTCCACGAGATCTTGTATATTTTTTTTGCGATAAATAAATATGTTCATAAATAGAGGAACTTTTGGTTAACAAACCTGCAGTTTTTATATGGCAGACACTACGAAAAAAACGTAGGTGGAGGATCTACTAGATGCAGTAGGAACTTGATAAATAGGAAACTTTGTATTCAGTCTTCTTCTTCAACATCATTTTCCTTTCGGGCCGATAGAGCGTAAGTCATAGTTCTCCACGATTGACAATTTGCTGCTAGTTCTTGTAGGTCTTGCTTGTTTCTTAGTTTCGTGGTTTAGCCTTCTCTAGTATTTGTTCTACATAGCGATTTTCTTGGTCTGCCTTGTTTTCTTTTACCAGACGGTTTCCACATGAATACCTGATGGGAACATCTTTCTTCATTCATTCTCAGAACATGACTGATGTATTCCAACGCCTTTTTTATCATTATGCTCGACACATATTCTTGTTTCGATTCCTCTCTTATCCGTTCATTTGAAATGTGTTCTTTCCAGCTTATTCAATGTATTGTTTTCCGTGAACGTTAGATAAACAGTTGGAAGATCTAGGAGCAGTAGACATTAAATATAAATAACTGGATGATCTTGATACAACGGAAGCAATTGAAGCGTTTGATGCAGTGAACATTAAATAAACAGTTGGGAGATTTCAGAATTGTAGACATTAAATGGAAGATGCACCACAGAAATACAAGGCAGAATTCTTCTGCTTTTACCTTTTTTGCTCCCAGTGGAGCATATGTCTTCAACAAACACTTTCCAAGCCGTTCTGTTTTTTGCCGTTCTTTTAAGATCATTCCATGTCTTCCCCATCATCTTCATCTCTGCTTCTATCTGTCTTCTCCAAGAATTCCTTGGTCTTCCTCTTTGTCTTTTCCCCTGGGTATTCCAAAAAAGGGCTTGTTGTGTAATACTCTCAGTTGGCTCTCGTAGTGTGTGTCCTATCCAGTGCCATCGTCTTCGCTGTATCTCTTTATCCACTGGTGTTTGACTGGTACATTTCCATAATTCTATGTTAGTGATTTTGTCCTGCCATTTCCATCCTTTTATTCTGCGTCTCTTCTTCTACCTTTTAGCTCCCAGTGGAGCATAGGTCTTCAACAAACACTTTCCAAGTCGTTCTGTTTTTTGCAATTCTTTTAAGATCATTCCATGTCTTCCCCATCATCTTCATCTCTGCTTCTATCTGTCTTCTCCAAGAATTCCTTGGTCTTCCTTTTTGTCTTTTCCCCTGGGGATTCCAAAAAGGGCCTGTTGTGTAATACTCTCAGTTGGCTTCTGTAGTGTGTGTCCTATCCATCGCCATCGTCTTTGCTGTATTTCTTTATCCACTGGTATTTGACCGGTACATTTCCATAATTCCACGTTAGTGACTTTGTCCTGCCATTTCCATCCCTTTATTCTGCGCAAGCATCCATTAATGAAAGTCTGTAACTTCGTGATTGCCAATTTTGTTATTCTCCATGTTTCACAGCCATATAATAGAACCGACTTAACATTGGAGTTGAAAATTTTTATTTTTGTATTTAGCCTAATTTCTTTGGATTTCCATATGTTTCCCAGTGCAATGAAAGCTCCTCTTGCTTTTGATATCCTTATTTTTGTATAATTTTCTGTTCCTCCCTCTTTATCTATATTACTGCCCAGATATATATAAGATTGTACGTCTAGTAGAGGTATTTCTCCTAGTTTTATTTGGTTATTGCCAACTGCATTAATTCTCATAATGTTGGTCTTATCTCTATTAATCTTTAGTCCTAGCTGTTGTGATCTCTCATCTAATATACTCATTTTATCTTGCATCTGTTGGTGGTTGTATGATAGGAGAGCTATGTCATCAGCAAAGTCTAAATCATCAAGTTGTTTGGTCAGTGACCACTGGATCCCATTTCTGTTGTTTTGAGTTATTTTCATAATCCAATCTATGGCCAGTAGAAAGAGAAATGGAGACAGAAGACATCCTTGCCTTACTCCTGTTCTTATTTCAAATGCTTCTGTAAGCTGTCCTTCATGCACCACACTACATTTTGTTCCTTCATACATTGTTTTTATCAGGTTAATAAACTTTATGGGGATTCCGTAATGACTCAGGAACTTCCAAAGCATTCTTCTGTCTAAACTATCAAATGCCTTTTCGTAATCTATGAATCCAATATAAAGTGGGGATTTTAGTTCTAAACTTTGTTCAACTATTATACGTAGAGTAGTTATTTGATCAGCACATGATCTGTTCTTCCTAAAACCTGCTTGTTCATCTCTCAAGTGTTTCACTATAGCCTCTTTTAGTCTCTCCAGAATGATTCTGCCTAATATTATTATCTAACAGAAGTGAGAAAGACAGCTCGTCGGTTTTGTAGTATAGAACCAATTTTGACCTATGGAAGCTAATCATGGGCAGTGGAGAAACAAATGAAAAGAAACAAATTAGAGGCCACAGAGATGGGATTTCTCAGAATAATGTTGAAAGTTCTCTGGACAGCTAAAAAGACCTATGAGGAAGTTCTTAAAGAGGTCAACATATAAATGGAGCTCCTAAAAAAAATCAGAAAAAAACAATCAACATGTTTCGAGCACATCACCAGAAAACGAAAGTTATAATACTTGGTTACAATTGGCAAAATACAGGGAAAGATAAACAGTTGAGATATCTTGGAGCAGGAGACATTAAATATAAATAACTGGAAATTTTGTCTTATTTAGACGTTAGATAAACTGTCGAAAGATCTTAAAGCAGCGGGCATTAGAAAGAAAAGATTCTTATTATCTCTCTTATACTGTGTGCATTCGAGAAACATTTGTATGGTCTTCATACAGTGGACATTAAAAAAAACATTATTACGGTTATGATGCAGTGGGCTAAAGGTAAAAATATCTACATTTTAACGGTCTTGTTACAGTGGGCTACAGGTAAAAATATCTACATTTTAACGGTCTTGTTACAGTGGGCTACAGGTAAAAATATCTACATTTTAACGGTCTTGTTACAGTGGGCTACAGGTAAAAATATCTACATTTTAACGGTCTTGTTACAGTGGGCTACAGGTAAAAATATCTACATTTTAACGGTCTTGTTACAGTGGGCTACAGGTAAAAATATCTACATTTTAACGGTCTTGTTACAGTGGGCTACAGGTAAAAATATCTACATTTTAACGGTCTTGTTACAGTGGGCTAAATATCTACATCTTTTACGGTCTTGTTATAGTGGGTATTAGATGTAAACAATTGAAGATGTTGATACAGATATTGATTAAGTGGCTGGACTTTTTTTTTTTTTTTTAATTCAGATACAGTCGACAGCGTCATATATTTTATCTGCTGGAATATCTTTAAACAGTAAGGATTATATTTAAATACAAATTATAGTTCTTTGCAGAGTTGGACTTAAACAAATAATTTAATTTATAGAAATTGAGACGGTGTGAATTATATAAAATTGAACGTTGTTGACATGGTAAACAATAAATATTCAACTTAATTCGATATAAAGTTGAACATATATAGACTACTAGAAGATCTTGAAATAACTGACAAGTGATACAACATTTGAAATTGGAGTCAGCAACGATGGCCTAACATCATCAAGCGCTATACATTTTTAAAAAAAATATATGACGATCATCATTTTCAAGAAGACGTGAACTCCCGGTATATGGTGGATAGGCGGCAGGACCCATTGAAAGCTATGCATGAAAAGTGTTCCTTGTTGCAGTTTCCTCATATTCAAAGTCCGGCTTGTTGCGGGAGCTACTGAGTTAAGTGCTCTGTGCACACCGTGAGCAGTGTGTCTCATCCGTTTTGATCATGTTTCAATATCCCGCTTGTTTACGATGAATGCTGATATCGTATGACAGGGAACAGTTGGTTGTGTTCACTTTCTGCGCGGTTTCGCCTTATGTCTTTTGGCGTGTGCTGAGACTGCTACGATGGGGACTACAGTTACCTTTCTTTGTTTGGGAGATGAGATATTAATTCAGATGATTCCGCTGGCACGGGCGGTTGAGCAATTATGGATTTTAATTCGTTTGCAGTGATACCGGGGCCTCCCATAACCAAATAACCAAATAACCAAACATTTGAAATAAATGGGTACATAGACAATAAATAAATATTTGAAAAGTTGAAATACTATAGACATTAAATTTTAAAAATGCTAAACTCTAAATAAAGTGAGCAATTGAAAAACCCTTGATTTGTTACATGACGTGTCTTTTACCGTCTGTGTTGGACACAAAATGACATTTATATAAAATCTAGACTCAAAAACAATATCAAAAATAATCACCACAGAAATTAAATGTTAGACGCATAACTCGAAATTATTTCTTTAGGGGCAAGATTAGAAGTGATGAACGGAGGAAAAAAAGGTAGAATAAACCCCGTGATTGAACACATAAAGAAACAACAGATAAAATGGTTTGGTCATGAATTAAGACAAATATATCAAAACACAACACAAGGAGCCTTCAACAAAGTTACGAGAACACCAAACCCACGGGCCATGACGAAAATGATGGATTTCTGGAATATTGACTGACACAAGAGGAAATCTCCCCGTCCGAGCGGTCAACAAAACACCGCAAACTATCATCTCCAATCAAAGTTGTAAAACAAACGTGGGGAAAAGAAAAAAAAATTAGAAAATAATGTACAGTCTGCAATGCACGGTGACAAAGAAAAATTCAAGGAAAGAGGAAAAAGAGGATGCAAGATACATTTTAAACAGATATACAGTCTGATACTGAAACATAGAAGGAACAGAGCATAAACAAAAATAGTATGAAAAAGTGTTGTTAGTTTATGGTTACTGGGGATTGAAGTAGCAAATATACTTCGCAAAATTGAGAACGTAAGAAAATGTATGCTTTCGTGCATTTATTTATAAAGTAACTTGCTTGCTGGCGTAGTCAACAAAAAAAGTAAAGTCCCCCGTCACGCCAAGTATAGGGAATATGGTGTTAGTGACCATCAATTTTACAGACCTTCGGAACATAATTTTTGGGGTAATGTGGTCGGTATTACGCCCATGCCACTTTACTTTCCCAGAAAAAAATCCGGTACGCATTAAAGGCTAGGTGAACTGGAAGCCATCGGTTGGGATAGAACCCTACCTCTTTGTCCTTTGTAGTCCAATTAACCAACCACTGAGGTATCGTGGCTCCGCTTGATGGCTTAGGTGGTAATAAATAATTTAAAAATCTTTATGATACAAATTACCATTGCTGGTGTATGTCTGGGGGCTCAGGACTGGACCAGAGGAATAAAGGCCACTTGGTCAAAGCAGTCGTCACGACATATGAGGGTCAGGATTTTTATTTCAGTAGGTGATAATGATTGTTGAATTTAAATATTTGGGAACTTTGTTAACCTCAGACGGAAGATGTACAACAGAGGTGAGATGCAGAATGGCTCAGGTAAATGCAGCTTTCCAAAAAAATTAGGAAGATACTATCTCTCTAAGTCTAAGTACCCCCGTCACGCCAAGTGGCGTATAGGGAAATATGGTGTTAGTGACCCTATATTTTACAGACCTTCAGCACATGATTTTTGGGGTAATGTGGTCGGTATTACGCCCGTGCTGCTTTACTTTTCCAGAAAAAATCCGGTACCCATTTAAGGCTGGGTGAACCCGGAAGCCGTCGGTTGGGATAGAACCCTACCCCTTGTCCGTTGTAGTCCAGTTCACTAAGCACTGAGCTATCGCGGCTCCGCCGAAGATACTATGCAATCCATTTTTGACAATAGAAACAAGAAAAACAGTTCTTAAATGTTATGTAGAGCCAGTATTAACATATTGATGTGAATCATGGACAATAGGACAACAGACAAGAAAATCACTGGAGTCTGCAGAAATGTGGATTTACAGAAGAATGTCGAGAATACCATGGACAGCTAAGAAGAGTAATGAAGACGTTCTGAAAGAGGCCAAAGCAAAAAGAGAGCTAACATCCAATATTAGGAAGGGCAGATGATGCTCATAAACCTGGGAGGGCAGACCATCTAAGGGCAGAATCCCCCTACAGAAAAGACAATCTGCTACCTTGCAGGAAGATTGGGGACAATCAAAGGCTAAGGAAAGCAAACCTGAATAAAATGCTGGATGAAATCGGATGCGCTGGGCAATTGGCGCAGAACACAGTGCAACGTTTTTAACGGGTGTTCAGTCAGAGTGGATCTGGGAGACTCTAAATATGATGTTCCGTCTGTGGGGGCGATCAACACACTTAACCTGACAGCTGACTTCATGTGAGTGTCTGGAATCCTACTCTGATTGAGTCCTGATCGCAGAGAGAGAGAGAGAGAGAGAGAGAGAGAGAGAGATTAGGAAGAAACAATCATCATTTTTTGGCCATGTAATGAGAAGAGAACAGCTGGAACATATTGTAACAACTGGGAAAATTGAGGGACGAAGAGATAGAGGGAAGCAAAGAGAAAAGATACCAGACAGCTTAAGAGAATAGCTTGGCAGAAGGTCAACAACAGAAATGATAAATAACTGTCGAGATCGAAAGTTGTGGAGAGACATGATCATTTAAGCCAGCAAGCTTGGTACTTGATGATGATGATGATGATGATGATGATGATGATGATGATGATAAGGTGATAATGACTGTATTTATTTATCACTTCTTTTATTTACTTCTTATCCAAATATTATCTCAAACTATTTTGTATCTTTAACTCTCCCTTTCACCCTTTCTCTCTCTTTATGTTTCATAATTAGTTTTTTTTAAGTTTTATAATATATTTCAGTTGTTCCCTTGTCACTACACAACGATTATTGTTTCCTCCCGTTGGTAGCAATATGTTTATATGGGAACAATAAAACCTCATATTTTGATATAATAAGAGGCATCCAATCTAAAAGAGTTAGTGATTTTTTTTTTTTCAAAATCACTAACATAGAATTATGGAAATGTACCAGTCAAACACCAGTGGATAAAGAGATACAGCGAAGACGATGGCGCTGGATAGGACACACACTACGGAAGCCAACTGAAAGTATTACACAACAGGCCCTTTTTAGGAATCCCCAGGGGAAAAGACAAAGAGGAAGACCAAGGAATTCTTGGAGAAGACAGATGGAAGCAGAGATGAAGATGATGGGGACAACATGGAATGATCTTAAAAGAATGGCAAAAAAACAGAACGACTTGGAAAGTGTTTGTTGAAGACCTATGCTCCACTGGGAGCTAAAAAGGTAGAAGAGGAAGAAGAAGAATCTAAAAGAGCTAAAAGAATCATTCCACATCACTGCGCACATGTAGACTAAATGAAATGAGCAAACTACTGGACGTGTACCCGAGAATTGCCTTATATGTGTTCAGTTGAAACAGATAAATGAAGCATTGAAATATCAAAAGTTATAGGTAGTTAAAGAAGAGCTCCAGATAACGATCACATTTTATCCCAAGCATTAGCCTGAACGCCTACATATAAACACACAAGTTGTGAAGACAGTGATCGCCTATGCCAGCTTCCAAAATGTGTCGCAACCTGCCAAATGAAAAAAAAAATATCAAAGAAAAAAGCAGGTGATCACCTGTTATCACTAAGTGAGATTTAACAGCGCAAAACATGGCAAACTGTGGGTGAAGGTATTTTAAAACCAATTTTGTTATACATCGCCAGATAAGAACGCAAACAAATATTTGTGAAAGTAGATAAGGAGAGGATAAATGTTGTTTGAATTATCTAACCGAAAACACTTCTATCTATAACTCTTGTTTCTTGTCTCATATCTCGTTCTTGTACGTGCCAGTTTCAGCCAACCCGTTTGTAACTGCCTGCCCAACTAAAAGTGAAAGAAAAGGAAACATTATTTATTTTATGAGCGCTAATAATTAATTTTATGAGCACTAATAATTAATTTTATGAGCACTAATAATTAATGGACATTAGACCAGAAAATAGAACAGAAAATTGAAGCCTTTGAAATGTGGATCTATCGAAGAATAGGTAGAATTGGATGGAAAGAAAAGAAAACAAACGATGAAGTTTTTAAACAACTAAAATTGAAAAGAGAACTACTAAACACAATTAGAACAAGACAAATGCAATTTTTGGGGCGTGTTAAAAGACACAACAGCCTAATAAAAGTAATATTGGAAGGGAAAATACAAGGTAAAAGAGGCAGAGGCAGACCAAGACTAACATGGACGAGTAACATCAACATATGAACAATTCAACCTATGACAATCTGCATCATCAAAGCAAGAGACAGAGTGGAATGGCGCTCCATGGTAGCCAACCTTCGATGCGGAGACGGGACTCAATGATGATAATGAGAAATTAATTGCCATAGGCTACTAATTATAAGAACACTGCTTATTTATTGTATTGAGTGTCTATGCTGTTAAACCTATTCAAGTGTTCTTGATTATTTTGTGTGTAATTTTTTTCCATTTAATAGTGTTTTATTGTCTGCAATTAGAAGCTCATTAATCTACTGTCTCCGATGGTTTGGCTGTTACATATATAGTCCATGTAGGTAATATATAATAGAGGTATCGGTACGTACCAGTCTCATTCCTGATCTAATTTCAAAGTGACCTGTATAGACTCCTGCTGTCCTGACAGTGCAGCTGCTATTGATGTCTACTTCCTCTTCCTTTCAGACCCCCGTGGAGCATAGGTCTTCAACAAACACTTTCAGATCCCCGTGAGGCATAAGTCTTCAACAAACACTTTCAGATCCCCGTGAGGCATAGGTCTTCAACAAACACTTTCAGATCCCCGTGAGGCATAAGTCTTCAACAAACACTTTCAGATCCCCGTGAGGCATAAGTCTTCAACAAACACTTTCAGATCCCCGTGAGGCATAAGTCTTCAACAAACACTTTCAGATCCCCGTGAGGCATAAGTCTTCAACAAACACTTTCAGATCCCCGTGAGGCATAAGTCTTCAACAAACACTTTCAGATCCCCGTGAGGCATAAGTCTTCAACAAACACTTTCAGATCCCCGTGAGGCATAAGTCTTCAACAAACACTTTCAGATCCCCGTGAGGCATAAGTCTTCAACAAACACTTTCAGATCCCCGTGAGGCATAAGTCTTCAACAAACACTTTCAGATCCCCGTGAGGCATAAGTCTTCAACAAACACTTTCAGATCCCCGTGAGGCATAAGTCTTCAACAAACACTTTCAGATCCCCGTGAGGCATAAGTCTTCAACAAACATTTTCCAAAGCCGTTCTGTTAAGATCATCCCATGTCTTCCCCATCCACTTCATCTCTGCTTCCACCAGTCCTCTCCAAGAACTTTTTTTCTTCCTCTTTGTCTATTCCTCTGGGGATTCAAAAAAAGAGCCTGTTGTGTAACACTTTCAGTTGGCTTCCGCCGTGTGTGTCCTACCCAGCGGCATCGTCTTTGTCGTACCTCTCTGTATACTGGTATTTGACTGGCACTTTCACATAATTTAACGTGAATCATTTTGTTCAGCCATATCCATTTAACATTGGAGTAGAAACATTTTACTTTTTGTTTTTAACTAATTTCTTTGGATTTCCATATGTTTCCTAGTGCAACGAAGACCGCTCTTGCTTTTTTCCATTTATTTTGGTATCATTTTTTTGTTCCTCATTCTTTGTCTAGTATAGTCCCTATGGACGTCTAACGACGCTGGAAAGATCAAGAACCAAGACCAAGAGGTATTTCACTGCTGCTATTGATGAAGAGACTTGTAATTAGGTTAGATGTTGACTTACTTCGTATGTTTCAGTGGTTAGGGAACTGGACTGCAATGGACAAGAGGTAGGGTTCGATCCTGATCGACGGCTTTAGGGTTTACCAAGCCTTAAGTGGGTATCGGATTTTTTTTCTGGAAAAGTAAAGCGGCACGGGCATAATACCGACCACATTACCGCAAAAACCATGTGTCGAAGGTCTGTAAAAACTATCGTCACTAACACCATATTCCCTATATGTCACTTGGCTTGACGGGGCTCTTTACCTTTTACTTACTTACTTCGTATGTTGATAATATCTCCCATAATTGTTCTCTATTTACTCGATCGATAGCTTATTCTTCATCTATGAAAGCTAAGTGCACATTTTGATTGTGTTCTCTTGTTTTTTTGTTTCTGTTATTTGTTTTAGAGTAAATAGTGCGTGATTACATCCTCTACATTTTTTCCCCAAACTCTATTTGTGAGTAGCTTATCCATAGTTCTTTAACTGGTCCTAGCCTTTTCTCTATACTTTTGGAGGAGACGAAGGCGCGCCTCCCAGCAACAGAGCTGGAAGTTGTCAGCGACCCACAGCTGATGGTTTGCGCCAGGATCGGTGAACCAAAACCATCCAGACCCTGTTCCACCTCTCAGCGGTGCCTCCAGTAACAGACTAACCTGTCTAGTCTGGCCAGGCGTGCAGGGATCGAAGAGGGAAGACAACCCGGTACTCAAAAATGTCGTGCTGAAGTCGGATGTGTTGGGCCGAAAGGCACAAATAAAAACAGTTATACTGCAAACCACAACACAACGCAGTCATGTCCACTACGTCCTTGTAAAGGCGGATGATGAAGAGGAATATTGTAGTCTACCATGATACTCTAGAATGCTTTAGTCATCGGGCGAACGAAACCAACCATACTTTTGGCATATAACTTTCCTATATGGCTGTGCATGGAGACACTTCTATAATGGTTGCATCCTCTCCTGCTTCCTTTCTTTTTCCCGTATGGGAACGATGAGTGCCCCCGTTTGCAGTCTTCTTGAAATCTCTGTTGTTGCCATGCTGTGATGGATACTCTATTCAACCGTGCAAATTCTTTTTCTCGTGCTGTTGCTATTATTTTTACTGGCACGTTGTCTGTCCCCTGTGCTTTATTTCTTGGTGCATGTTTTATGGCTTCTTCAATTTCTTCTTTTATATGTTAGGTTCAGTGTCTCTGCATTCTTACGTATTTGTTGTAGTATCATTGGTAGTTGGTGTCATGTTCACTTAGTCTTCGAAATATTCTTTCCAACTCTATTGAATTTTTTAATTGTTTGATATTGGTTGTTCTTCTTTGTCGTTTATGAGTTCAGTGAGATTGTAGTTTTCTTTTCTTGCCGTTGTTCATTTCTATTGCATTGAAGACGTCACTTGTAGCCGTCTTAAAGTCTCTGCTAATCTTTGACCGAACGTTGTTCAAATATTTCGCTTTGTTTCGCATCAAAATTTTAACTTTTTTTCTATGTTAAGACAACTGGTTGATATTTTTCTTGGCTTATTCTTCTCCTTGCAATCTTTGTAGTTTCTTCTTTTCTTTAATATAGTATCAATCCACTATTGAGGTGTTCTTCTTTAGCTTTGCTCATCATACTGTTGTTTCGATTTGGTTATTTCTCCTTTAAACGCATTTCATTCTTCTTCTGTGATGACTTCTTTTGGGATGTTGTTGAATTCTTCTTCTGTGATGACTTCTTTTGGGATGTTGTTGAATTCTTCTTCTGTGATGACTTCTTTTGGGATGTTGTTGAATTCTTCTTCTGTGATGACTTCTTTTGGGATGTTGTTGAATTCTTCTTCTGTGATGACTTCTTTTGGGATGTTGTTGAATTCTTCTTCTGTGATGACTTCTTTTGGGATGTTGTTGAATTCTTCTTCTGTGATGACTTCTTTTGGGATGTTGTTGAATTCTTCTTCTGTGATGACTTCTTTTGGGATGTTGTTGAATTCTTCTTCTGTGATGACTTCTTTTGGGATGTTGTTGAATTCTTCTTTTAGTTCTTCTTCCAGAGTTTTCTTTAGTTGTTCATCTTTTCATTATTTTATTGTTCGCTCCTTTTATATCTTTTCTTTAATTGTCTGTATAGTCGTTAGTCTATAATATTGGGGACAGCTCTGCTGTCGATTACTGTTCTTATTCTGTTTTCTTGCTAGTATGAAGTCTGGTTTCTGCATGTTGGGTCGTTCCACTTGTACCAGGTGCATATTTACGATTCTCTGTGTTTGAATATTGTGTTGGTGATGTACATGCCAATTTGACTACATATTTCTAACAGTACAAAGACATTGCCTTCAAACAGCATGGCTCGTCTCCCTAACCTCCCGTTAAAGTCATCCATCACTAACATGTCGTCGCTTTTGTCAGTCTTGCTGACAATTTCATTTAGGTGTCTTATATAATTCTTTACTGTCTTTTTCGTTGTTGGTACATGGTGCATATATTTTCTTCTTCTGCTTTTCCTCATTTACTTTTCAGCATCGAGGGGAGATATAATTTGAGGTGTAGAAAATATTCTGTCAATCCTTTTTTAGTGGTCGGCTCTTGAGTCTGGTGTTCTCGCAACATTTATTGAAGGCTCGTTCTGTTATATATTGATATCTCTGCCTAACAAATTCTCTCATTTTTTCTATGATTTCTTTGAGCATAAATCGTTTGTCTCTTACCGAACTGATAGATTTGTATGTCAGTTGTATTTATGTCTTTTTCTAGTCTGATTTTTGATGATTATGAGTGTTTTTGTGTGTGTTTCTACTAAAATGTTAAAATATGCCTATTGTCAAGTATTGCTATGATATTTGCTCCATTGTTATTAGAGTTGACGTCATAACACTGCGGCTGATCTATGGGTGTTTAATGACCTTTAACAAATAATGAAGCGTGTACAAACGGTCTGTTTCAGAAGCTCGATGTTATAAACAAACACTAAGCGTCATTTCAGTTTATCGTTTTTTTCTAGTGACGTCTCACTGACTGATGTCTTCACAAAGCTTTGGTTCAAACTAAGCAGAAATTGATCCATCAACGGCGAACGGTGGGTTCGAAACTTGAGGTGGTTAGGACGGGATACCGACCTTTTTGGTTGACCTTTAACCTGATAATAGGCGACATAAACATTATTGACATTTACGCCATGTACCTTAATTTATTGTTCTAAATTAATATAATTATAATTACATTAAATCTTAGTTATCTATATTATAAGTTATGGAAAAAAAACATGGGTTAGCTGTTAATCTCTTACAATTTTGTTCAATTTTTTTTAAAATATAAAGACGCAGTGCAGTGATTCTATGTAGGCACCAGAAAAAGGTTTCCTCCTATTGGCTCTACTTCTACATTTCGGTAAACAGTTATATCGCCATCTTATTAGCTGCTCGTCAATTGCCACTGTAACGAGGGAGACGATAGCATAAATGGCCTGCCTAGTTTTCATACACATTGCAAGGTCCACAGTTTAGACGGTTGTAGTAGTTTTGACCTCTACAGAAGCCTATTTATTTGTAACGGCTTGAATTATTGAATTATATCACGGCTATACTAAATACTACTAAGAATCATCATGGGACGTGTAGGGAACAAAATAAAACCAGAAATAAGTGAGGAACAATGTGGATTTGTGGAAGGAAATGGCATCAATAATGCAATATACATCTTAAGAACATTATAGAAAGAGCTACAGAAATAACGAAAGATCTATATATGTGCGTTATAGACTACACAAAAGCATTTGACAAAGTAAAGCATGTGGAAATAACCAATATGGAGAAATTAAACATTGATGGCAAGGATCTGCGAATCATAAATAAAAAAAACATGTTCTGGCAACAAACAGCGGCTGTAAGAATTAGCAACCAAGCAGGACAATTTCAACTTATAAAACAAAGAGCCAGGCAAGGCTGTGTTCTGTCGCCGGATTTGTTTCCACTTTACAGCGAACATATTATGAGATCCATAGCAGACATAAAAGGAATTGAAGTCAACAGTCACAGCATAAATAATTTGCGATATGCTAATGACACAGTCTTAATAGCAGAGACAGAGAATGAACTACAAGAAATTATAAACTTAATAGAAAAAGAAAGCAACAAAAAAGGTCTCAGTCTGAATAGTGAGAAAACAGAAATAATGGTCATATCAAAGAAACAATCATCACATAATAAACAGGACAAATCTGAAACAAGTGCAACGTATCAAATACTTGGGCACAATAATAACATCAGATGGAAGATGAACCACAGAAATAAAAAGCAAAATAGCTCAGGCCAAAATAGCATTTCAGAAAATGAAAAATATCTTATGCAACAAATCTATGTCAATAGAAATGAGAAAGAGTTCAGCGGTGCAACATATAACTAATTTTGACCTTTGGAAGCTAATTATGGACAGTAGACAAACAAATGAAAAGATGATTAGATGCCACAGAGATGGGATTTCTCAGAAGAATGTTGAAAGTTCCCTGGACAGCTAAAAAGACCAATGAGGAAATTTCAAAGAGGCCAACACAAAAAGGGAGCTCCTAAAAAACATCAGAAAGAAACAATCAACATTTTTCGGGCACATCATAAGAAAAAGGAACTTTGGAATACTTGGTTACCAATGGAAAAACACAGGGAAAGAGAGACCCCAGACAACAAAGAGAGAAGATACTTGATAGCTTGGTGTTATGGCATGAAATCAGTTAACAACAGAACTGACACGATGCATTGTAGATAGAAGATTGTGGAAGGACACGATCGCCTACGCCAACCGGTGTGACACATGATGCTGATGATACTAGGGAATACGGTGGCTGGTTTTACACTGACATTTAACTCTTTCAGCTGGAGTTTGACTGTGTTATGTATTATGATTAATATTAGAGGCGTCGTGGCCTCCATTGCTTCCTCTGAATATCCACCAATGTGTTTGTTTTGTTGTACTGACGAAGACTTGTAGTCGAAACTTGTATAAATTTGCACAATCTTTTTTGTTAATAAAGCTGCTATATAGACTACATGTACGATATTATTCTTTCCTCACGTTTCATCCAGCTTTCCAGTTGCCACTTACGATATTATGTATATGTACCAATCATTGTTGTTTCTTCTTGCTTGACAATGTATTTTACAATGTTGCAGACTCAAGACCACACCTCTTACTTAAAACTGTGCTAATTATTACAATTCATTTTTTTTCGTTTGCCAGCTTTGACCTTTGACGAAGTCCCTAGAAACTAGCTAGGGACTGAATTATGTGTGTTAATCCATTTATCTCTGTCAGCCGTGTGCACAGGGGTCCCTCGCCGCACAGGCAGATAACTCCGTCTTCGCAGGTACTCATATTTTTTTTTCCGTCGATGAGTAATTGGCGTTTCAAGCCGGACCTCGCTGCTGAGACCAGGGGTGGTTGCCGAAGACAGAAATCATAAATAAAAATCCCAACTGGTGCAGCCAGAATTTGAACCCACAACCTCTCTGTCTTGAGGCCGGCGTCTTGCCTCGAAACCAACCAGTCCCCCTACATTTCATTTGAGAGCCAGGGCAAGAGGGAAGGGGTGAATGCTGAGTGGTCTAGAATTAAGAGGTAGGCCTCTATACGAGAAAGTTTTTGGTTCGAATTCAGCCACAACCGGTGGAAATTTGTCTCTTCGAATCTGTGGTTTCTTCGTGACTTCCCTCCCTTTGTTTGTGAAAAGTGAAATTCGATGCACAACCCTCTCTGATAACGGTAAACAAAAAAAAACAACAGGATGTCACGAGTACACTCTGCTCACGTTAAAGTACTGTGGGCATTTGAAAGTCGAAACGAGCAATCCCTACAAAAGTGGTCGTTGCCCTTTCAAAAATTGTTAACTAATTAAAGATCTATCAAAAATTGTTAACTAATTAAAGATCTACTCATTCCGAAGAAGGATGTGTCGGTAAAAAGGTGCACATATTGCAACAAGTCGTAATAATAGCAACACGACACGTTAACGCCCTTTTAACTGATAAACGTTGGGATGTAGAAGATGAAGATTAGGAAGAAGTAGAAGAAGAAATCGAGGGCTTTCAAGATGGTTGTACATGTCTATTATTCTCAACACAGGCGCATCAAAGGTCAGCTATTTCGATGTCACGAGCTCCCGCGTGACCTGTACAATATATCAACATTAACTAAGATGTATTTAACTCTTCTTAGCTGACCATGGTATTCTCAACATTCTTCTGTAAAACCACATTTCTACAGCCTCCAGTGATCTTCTTATCTGTTGTCCTATTGTCCATGTTTCACATCCATATGTTACACACCCTCTAACCTGTTAAATACATCGATTATGTACCTTTGAAAGTCTTCGAGCGAGAGTCCGTCACGATAATTTCCCCCACTTGTGTGGTTATTGAGACCCGCTCGAGTCCAGCAGTCAGTAACTGAACTTTAACCTATCACAGTTTTCTTTCTCCTTTGCCAAATCTGTTACTGCCTGGGAAATGCAGTGAGATAGGGCAAGTGTACGACACATTTATGGGAGTCATTTATGTAGATAGTATTGTGTAGAACACATGAATAGATACTGTAGCGTAGTAAAGTCAACAACAAGAGACACGTAATACAAACATGACTTTATTCTTCTTGTTCACTTCCTCATTCGTCTTTCAGCTTCGAGTAGAGTTTGCGTCTTTTGCTGTTCGTCTGGTCCCTGCTGCTGCCCTTCTTCCCTAGTGTTGCTAATATTCCATCAAGTCATCTTTTTCGTGATCTGTCAATACGTCTGATGTAACGTTTATTAAAAGCTCATTGTACCGCGTCTTGATATTTCTGTCATATCACTTGGCCAAGCCATTTTATTTATTTCTATATGTACTTTTTGCCTATTTCTCAGTTCTTCGTTTCTGATATTATCTCTTAAACTGTTTCCTGTCATGCGTCTAACACATTTAATCTCGGTTGTGGTTATTTTTCTTATTGTTCTTGAGTCTAGAGTCCAGGTCTGGCATTGGTAGTGTCAAGTTGGAAAGAAGATTGCCTTAAAGAGTGTCTGTTTTGCCTCTATATAGCTGGTCGGTAGGGAGATGCATTAGGCGCTATATTGAGCCTTTTCTGACATATGGAAGCGAATCATGGACAGTAAACAACCAATTGAAAAGACGATTAGAGGCCACAGAGATGGGATTTCTCAGAAGAACATTGAAAGTTCCCTGGACAGCTAAGGAGACCAATGAGGAAATTCTCAAAAAGGCCAACACAAAAAGAGAGCTCCTAAGAAACATCAAAAAGAAACAATCAATATTTTTCGGGCACATCATGAGAAAATGAAAGTAGGAATACTTGGTGACAACTGGCAAAATATAGGGAAATAGATATCGTGGGAGAGAGAGAGAGAGAGAGAGAGAGAGAGAGAGAGAGAGAGAGAAAGAAAGAGAAAGAGAGAGAAAATACTTGATAGCATGGTGTCATGTCATGGAAAACAGTCAACAATAGAATTAAGAAAAATAAGATAATTAAGAATAGAAAAAAGAAAAACACCACGTCAAAAAAGAATCTACCTGGTATAACAAGAGGACGACAAAGGTGAGCGACGAGTGAAAGCGAGGTGTGGAATACACAAACACAATAGTCACTAGGAATTAATTCTCCTTTGTTTTAATTAGGATTAGTTCTACAACCTTTCTTTTTCTTTTATTTTCTGAATAATTAGCGGGGTTTTTGGGTCAGCTTTAAGATTGTATTCTTCTATGGTTCACCCATTCATCATCATCATCATCATTAAGTACCGTGCCTGCTGGCGTAGGTGATCATCTTTCTCCATAACTTTCGATCTCGACAGTTATTGATCACTTTCGTTATTGACCTTCTGCTAAGCCATTCACTTAAGCTGTTTGGTATCTTTTCTCTTTGCTTCCCTCTATCTCCTCGTCCCTCGATTTTTCCATTTCTTCTACTTCTACCTTTTAGCTCCCAGTGGAGCATAGGTCTTCAACAAACACTTTCCAAGTCGTTCTGTTTTTTGCAATTCTTTTAAGATCATTCCATGTCTTCCCCATCATCTTCATCTCTGCTTCGATCTGTCTTCTCCAAGAATTCCTTGGTCTTCCTCTTTGTCTTTTCCCCTGGGGATTCCAAAAAAGGGCCTGTTGTGTAATACTCTCAGTTGGCTTCCGTAGTGTGTGTCCTATCCATCGCCATCGTCTTCGCTGTATCTCTTTATCCACTGGTATTTGACTGGTACATTTCCATAATTCTATGTTAGTGATTTTGTCTTGCCATTTCCATCCTTTTATTCTGCGCAAGCATCCATTAATGAAAGTCTGTACCTTCGTGATTGTCAATTTTGTTATTCTCCATGTTTCACAGCCATATAATAGGACCGACTTAACATTTGAGTTGAAAATTTTTATGTTTGTATTTAGCCTAATTTCTTTGGATTTCCATATGTTTCCCAGTCCAATGAAAGCTCCTCTTGCTTTTGATATCCTTATTTTTGTATCATTTTCTGTTCTTCCCTCTTTATCTATATTACTGCCCAGATATATATAAGATTGTACGTCTAGTAGAGGTATTTCTCCTAGTTTTATTTGGTTATTGCCAACTGCATTAATTCTCATAATGTTGGTCTTATCTCTATTAATCTTTAGTCCTAGCTGCTGTGATCTCTCATCTAATATACTCATTTTATCCTGCATCTGTTGATGGCTGTGTGATAGGAGAGCTATGTCATCAGCAAAGTCTAAATCATCAAGTTGTTTGGTCAGTGACCACTGGATCCCATTTCTGTTGTTTTGAGTTATTTTCATAATCCAATCTATGGCCAGTAGAAAGAGAAATGGAGACAGAAGGCATCCTTGCCTTACTCCTGTTCTTATTTCAAATGCTTCTGTAAGCTGTCCTTCATGCACCACATTACATTTTGTTCCTTCATACATTGTTTTTATCAGGTTAATAAACTTTATGGGGATTCCGTAATGACTCAGCAACTTCCAAAGCATTCTTCTGTCTAAACTATCAAATGCCTTTTCGTAATCTATGAATCCAATATAAAGTGGGGATTTTAGTTCTAAACTTTGTTCAACTATTATACGTAGAGTAGTTATTTGATCAGCACATGATCTGTTCTTCCTAAAACCTGCTTGTTCATCTCTCAAGTGTTTTTCTATAGCCTCTTTTAGTCTCTCCAGAATGATTCTGCCTAATATTTTTCCTGGCACTGATAGTAGCATAATTCCCCTATAATTTGTGCACTCCTGCAAACTTCCTTTCTTTGGTAGTTTGATCATATAACCGTCTCTCCAGTCTTTAGGTATTTCTTCCCTCTCTCAAATTTAAAATACCTAAAGACTGGAGAGATTTTTCCATTTGTTACAAGATATTCCAGCTGTTCCCTTCTCATTACATGGGGAGGCAACTCCCATATATATTCTCATTATATACTTCCTAATATTAGAAATTAGTTGTCTTTTTACTTTGGCCTCTTTCAGAACGTTTTCATTACTCTTCTTAGCTGCCCATGGTATTCTCAACATTCGTCTGTAAAACCACATTTCTACAGCCTACAGTGATCTTCTTATCTGTTGTCCTATTGTCCATGTTTCACATCCATATGTTAAGACTGGCTCTACATAACATTTAAAAACTCTTTTTCTTCACCCATTATGTGGATGAGAATATTTTGTGTCGCTAGTTTACGGCAAATCCAGGTATCTTCTTGTACATTTGAGCCCGATACATCCGCCCAGCGTTAAAAAAATGTTTCGACGCGTTAAATGCCACTATATTCGAACCGCATCCGACACCAATTAGATCCAACGATAAAGGAGGAAAAGGAAAGCATCCCAAATTGACAGATTAGCGAACTATCAGACTCAACACAAAATGTCACATTATGAAGCAAGTCATATACTACTACTGCCAAAAATATTCCATTTTTTTCTCGACGCTGTAAAGTGCAAAAAAAAACAGAGAGCAGAGTTATGTATTACATTTTTTTTCTGTTAGTGAAACACTTATTCAGATGAACAGTTGATTAATTTATATTTAATATTGAATTGGAAGTAGCGTGGTGGTAACGCGGTGACATGGTAATAAAATGAACATTTGTTTGATTGCAGATTGAGGCTGTATAGCCGACATTAGCTGAAAAAAATGGGTACTTGATTTAATCTCTTGGGAAACGATAAATAACAGAGTGGGGGAGCACTGATCCTCTCAATTCCAAATGCTGTGACCCAGTTCGGAGAACTTTAAATATTTCAATCCCCTACCTCACTTTGGACATTAACAGGAAATCACGTAACACCCTCACCCCAAAATTTAATTTTAAAAATGTCATATGCCATGTGACTCAGGCGGAGGGCATGAGCTAGGATTAACCAACGAGATGAGACTAGTAATGTGAGGGTTAGCAAACCTGAATTTTCCAAGAACTCTATTCTATCCTCATGTTTTTTTTTACTTCTTCTTTCCTTCCTCATTTGCCTTTCAGCGTCCAGGGGATATATAATTTGCAGTCTTTTGCTCTTCTGTTCGCCTCTGCTGCTGTTATGTTTCCTAGAGCTTCTAATGTACCATCGATCCATCTTTTTCGTGTACGACCCTTGGGTCTGGTATTCTCGCAACGTTTATTGAGGGCTCGCTTTGTTGTATTTTGATCACTCTGCCTTGTCACGTGACCACACCATTTTATCTGTTGTTTCTTTATATATTCTATGGCGGGGCTATTCCTAGCTTTTTTCTCAGTTCTTCATTTCTAATCTTGTCTCTCATGCTGTTTCCTGTCATTCGTCTAACACATTTCATCTCGGTAGAAGTTATTTTTCTTATTGTTCTTGCATCTAGGGTTCAGGACTGGCAATGGTAGCACAATGTTGGGATGAAGATTGTGTTGTATAGTGCTCGTTTTGCCTCCAGAGTTATTTCCTTGTTGAACAATAGTGGTAATAGCTGTCCAATGATTTGACAAGCTTTGATGCATCTTGAGTCTACATCTGCTATTTGTGAATAGTCGTTTCTCACTAAACTTCCTAGATATGTAATTTCCTCTACTTGTTTTAGTTGTCTGCCTTCTATAGTTATGTTGATATTCTATTTATCTTTGGCGAATATCAAGAATTTATTGTGTTGATGTTGATTTTCATGTTGTATTTTATGCCTATGCTGTTGAGTTTGTTTAAGTGTTCTTGTTGGTCTTTCCATGCATTGGTGCCTGATCGTTTGTAAATAAAAGCTCGTTGATCTCCTCTGTCTCTGATGGGTTGGCTAACTTGCATATATAGTCCATGTATGTAATAAACAGTAAGGGGAATAGTACACACTCCCGATGTTGTGGATCCCAAAACTAGCAGCGCAAACTGACAGGCCACGCAAACTGGCCAAGTGAGTAATGATCTAAGGAGTATGCCCCAAAAGTATTCGGTGACGAGTCAAACAAATAATATAACAAGAAAGACATTTTGAAGAAAAAATACAGGAATACAATATCGAATTTGTGTAGAGCTACAAACTACGACACATCGTGACAAACGCCGTTTCGTGCTGAACAGCGACAACGTTTCCTCATTAAGACGACCCCTCCTTGACCGCCCTGCATGCTGCGATTTTTCAAGCCTTCTGACCAAATAAATCAGGCTCATCAAAATATCTTTGATACGGGTTGCCTTCTTGTGATGGGTGTTTTCATAAACACCGTGAAGCTGTGAGTTGGGTCTTTGTCAGCTGTTGGTCGCTGATAATTTTCTGTCTATGTGCTGTTCTAGATATACCCCATATTACAGTTTTTTTAAAAAAATACTGTTTTGCCGAATCTCTTAATTGCATTACAATTATTGTGAAGGTACCGGCAAGATGGGTTGATCACGATCTTTCTTCATTCTTCCCTGTCGTGTGACTATCTTTGAGTTTGTTGGATAATCTGCAGACACACACACACACATCCAGCAAATTATGAACAATAAATGTACACACTCAGAGAAAACATAACTAGTATGCAGTGGATCCGGCACACCGCGACACCTGTGGTAACGAGGAAGCAGATGAAATCGCAAAAGCAGACGAGAATCTTCAACAGTCCAACCAACCCCATAGCAATGAAGATGTGATTCCAAAACAGAACGGATAGAATTATATTTTTAAAACATATGAGCCAGAGCTGGGAGCCGTGATTGCTCAGTGGTTAGGGAACTGGACTACAAAGGACAAGAGGTAGGGTTCGATCCCAATCGACGGCTTCCGGGTTCACCCAATCTTAAATGGGTACCGGATTTCTTCTGGAAAAGTAAAGGGGCACGGTCGTAATGCCGACCACATTACCCCAAAAAATCATGTGCTGAAGGTCTGTAAAATTTATGGTCACTATCACCATATTTCCTTTTTTGCAGTGCTGCATGACATAGGGAACAGGCAACTAATTGTAGTGCTGCATGACATAGGGAACCGGCAACTAATTGTAGTGCTGCATGACATAGAGAACAGGCAAATGATTGTAGTGCTGCATGACATAGGGAACAGGCAACTAATTGTAGTGCTGCATGACATAGGGAATAGGCAACTAATTGTAGTGCTGCATGATATAGGGAACAGGCAACTAATTGTAGTGCTGCATGATATAGGGAACAGGCAACTAATTGTAGTGCTGCATGATATAGGGAACAGGCAACTAATTGTAGTGCTGCATGATATAGGGAACAGGCAACTAATTGTAGTGCTGCATGACATAGGGAACAGGCAACTAATTGTAGTGCTGCATGATATAGGGAACAGGCAACTAATTGTAGTGCTGCATGATATAGGGAACAGGCAACTAATTGTAGTGCTGCATGATATAGGGAACAGGCAACTAATTGTAGTGCTGCATGATATAGGGAACAGGCAACTAATTGTAGTGCTGCATGATATAGGGAACAGGCAACTAATTGTAGTGCTGCATGACATAGGGAACAGGCAACTAATTGTAGTGCTGCATGATATAGGGAACAGGCAACTAATTGTAGTGCTGCATGATATAGGGAACAGGCAACTAATTTTAGTGCTGCATGACATAGGGAACAAGCAACTAATTGTAGTGCTGCATGACATAGGGAACAGGCAACTAATTGTAGTGCTGCATGATATAGGGAACAGGCAACTAATTGTAGTGCTGCATGACATAGGGAACAGGCAACTAATTGTAGTGCTGCATGATATAGGGAACAGGCAACTAATTGTAGTGCTGCATGATATAGGGAACAGGCAACTAATTTTAGTGCTGCATGACATAGGGAACAGGCAACTAATTGTAGTGCTGCATGATATAGGGAACAGGCAACTAATTGTAGTGCTGCATGGCATAGGGAACAAGCAACTAATTGTAGTGCTGCATGACATAGGGAACAGGCAACTAATTGTAGTGCTGCATGATATAGGGAACAGGCAACTAATTGTAGTGCTGCATGACATAGGGAACAGGCAACTAATTGTAGTGCTGCATGATATAGGGAACAGGCAACTAATTTTAGTGCTGCATGACATAGGGAACAGGCAACTAATTGTAGTGCTGCATGACATAGGGAACAGGCAACTAATTGTAGTGCTGCATGATATAGGGAACAGGCAACTAATTTTAGTGCTGCATGATATAGGGAACAGTCAACTAATTGTAGTGCTGCATGATATAGGGAACAGGCAACTAATTGTAGTGCTGCATGATATAGGGAACAGGCAACTAATTGTAGTGCTGCATGATATAGGGAACAGGCAACTAATTGTAGTGCTGCATGATATAGGGAACAGGCAACTAATTGTAGTGCTGCATGACATAGGGAACAGACAACTAATTGTAGTGCTGCATGACATAGGGAACAGGCAACTAATTGTAGTGCTGCATGATATAGGGAACAGGCAACTAATTGTAGTGCTGCATGATATAGGGAACAGGCAACTAATTGTAGTGCTGCATGATATAGGGAACAGGCAACTAATTGTAGTGCTGCATGATGTAGGGAACAGGCAACTAATTGTAGTGCTGCATGATATAGGGAACAGGCAACTAATTGTAGTGCTGCATGACATAGGGAACAGGCAACTAATTGTAGTGCTGCATGGCATAGGGAACAGGCAACTGATTGTAGTGCTGCATGATATAGGGAACAAGCAACTAATTGTAGTGCTGTATGACATAGGGAACAGGCAACTAATTGCAGTGCTACATGACATAGGGAACAGACAACTAATTGCAGTGATATATGACATAGGGAACAGACAATAATTGCAGTGCTGCATGACATAAGGAACAGACAACTAATTGCAGTGCTACATGACATAGGGAACAGGCAACAAATTGCAGTGCTACATGACATAGGGAACAGGCAACAAATTGCAGTGCTACATGACATAAGGAACAGACAACTAATTGCAGTGCTACATGACATAGGGAACAGGCAACAAATTGCAGTGCTACATTACATACTATGTGGAATCAGCGAAAGCCTCATACGCACTGTTTTGTTCGTGACCAATGCTGACCTAAATGAATAGTAGTTGTTGATTGGTCAAGAAGAAACAATATAAATATTTTTCTTGTTGAAACTTACAGATGATCATTCTATATACTCATAAATCTACCTTTCCATCTCGCGTATTTCATTGTTTCCTATAAAACGGACGATCTATACCAAACAGTTAAGCCATATATAGATTGACTATGTTCTTTACAAAGATTCCTGTAAAATATCTCTACTAAAGTGACAATCTATGACTTCCTGAGTTCTTGTTGACCAGAGTTTACAATAGTTCCGCTGAAAACGATTATGAGTAACAGTGGAGGAGACTTGCGCGCCAAACGAGCACATAGGAAACCAATGAAAATCTCTAAGCCGCTGATCTTCCACTTCTCAAACTTCAATGTTGAGTATGAAATCATGAAAAAAAGCATCTAATGTGCTCTTGGATGGAAGCCCACCCCATCTCCTCCCTCAAAAATGAAAAAAAAAAAAACAGATGCAAAAGCAGTTTACATCTTTAGTAAACCTTCAGATGGTGTGTCACGTACCAGCAGAATTTATGTTCTTTACTGACGTGAGAAGTCATTTAGATCATGTATGTCATACTAACGAGACATGAACACAATTACCTAACGGTGCCTATAGAATCAAATGCCGTTTTTTTTTCTTTTTTTTTTTTTTTTTAACTCGCGCCCAGTAATGTGCACAAAATTATCAATACATCCAAGACGAAAAAAAAAAAATGTTCAAGGGTCACAAAGATAAAAAAAAAATTGCATATGATCCATAATAATATCTCTGTAATAGCTTAATATAATTATGCAAAGTATGTGGATATCTTTCCTGGCGAGGACACCTGGGTTTTACTAATTCCCTAAAAATTAGTAGGAGCCGCGATAGCTCAGTGGTTAGTGAACTGGACTACTACGGACAAGGGGTAGGGTTCGATCCCAACCGACGGCTCCGGGTTCACCCAGCCTTAAATGGGTACCGGATTTTTTCTGGGAAAGTAAAAGCAGCACGGGCGTAATACCGACCACATTACCCCAAAAATCATGTGCTGAAGGTCTGTAAAATATAGGGTCACTAACACCATATTTCCCTATACGCCACTTGGCGTGACGGGGGGTACTTTACTTTACTTATGTGGATATCTTATCTGAAGAGTATAAATGAAGAATGGCGTAACTTCCTGGATCACAAATAACTGTTCACATGCCTTTTAAGTTGAAATGTAAGCCAAAGTTTATCTCCTTTGGCTTCAGTTGATGTGTTCAAATTTCCAACTGTGTTCCCCTCACAATAAAGGAGAGCTTTTGTTAATTAATTAGATATTACGTTTCTGCAAAGATGTGAAAATACTTGGTGATTATTTTATTGGATTAATGTGATAATATTTTATGAATAGTTGAATTTAACAATTTGAAAATTGAGCGTGGAGAATTCGTTTTGTTTAGGATTACTAGACGTTAATAAGCAGAACGTTCTGATTTTTAGGTGCGAGTCCTGCGTCTGGTCATCCCTGCCAGCTTTCATTATGTTCTTATAAAGTAGCATCTTGTTCTTATAAAGTAGCATCTTGTTCTTATAAAGAATCATCTTGTTCTTATAAAGTATTATCTTGTTCTTATCAAGTATCCTATTGTTCTTACAAAGTATCATCTTGTTATTAAAAAGTATCATCTTGTTCTTATAAAGGGGCATCATGTTATTATAAAGGAGCATCTTGTTATTATAAAGGAGCATCTTGTTATTATAAAGTAGCATCTTGTTATTATAAAGGAGCATCTTGTTATTATAAAGGAGCATCTTGTTCTTATAAAGTAGCATCTTGTTCTTATAAAGTAGCATCTTGTTCTTATAAAGTAGCATCTTGCTTTTATAAAGGAGCATCTTGTTCTTATAAAGTAGCATCTTGTTCTTACAAAGCAGCATCTTGCTTTTATAAAGTAGCAACTTGTTCTTATAAAGTATTATCTTGTTCTTCCATTCTGGCATATATCCTACGTCTTTTTGTGTGTATGATAAGTCCTTCTTTTTCAACAAAATGTCCTGCTTTTTCAGATAAAATATCTTGATTTTTCATATAATATATCCTGCTTTTTCAAATAAAATATCCTGCTTTTTCAGATAAAATATCCTGATTTTTCAGATAAAATGTCCTCCTTTTTAGAGTTAAATGTCCTGCTTTTTCAGATAAAATGTCCTGCTTTATTAGATAAAATATCCTGCTTTTTCAGGTAAAATGTCCTGCTTTTTCAGATAAAATATCCTGCTTTTTCGGGTAATATATCCTGCTTTATCAGATAAAATATCCTGCTTTTTCAGGTAAAATGTCCTGCTTTTTCAGATAAAATGTCCTGCTTTTTCAAATAAAATGTCCTGCTTTTTCAGATAAAATATCCTGCTTTTTTAGATAAAATATCCTCCTTTTTAGAGTTAAATGTCCTGCATTTTCAGATAAAATGTCCTGCTTTTTCAGGTAAAATATCCTGCTTTTTCAAATAAAATATCCTGCTTTTTCAGATAAAATATCCTGCTTTTTCAGATAAAATACTCTGCTTTTTCAGATAAAACCTGTTTTATCAGATAAAATATCCTGCTTTTTCATATAAAATATCCTGCTTTTATCATATAAAATGTCCTCCTTTTTAGAGTTAAATGTCCTGCTTTTTCAGATAAAATGTCCTGTATTTTTCAGATAAAATGTCCTGTTTTTTCATATAAAATATCCTGCTTTTTCATATAAAATATCCTGCTTTTATCAGATAAAATGTCCTCCTTTTTAGAGTTAAATGTCCTGCTTTTTCAGATAAAATGTCCTGTTTTTTTCAGATAAAATATCCTGCTTTTTCAGATAAAATATCTTGCTTTTTCAGATAAAATATCCTGATTTTTCAGATAAAATGTCCTCCTTTTTAGAGTTAAATGTCCTGCTTTTTCATATAAAATATCCTGCTTTTTCATATAAAATATCCTGCTTTTATCATATAAAATGTCCTCCTTTTTAGAGTTAAATGTCCTGCTTTTTCAGATAAAATGTCCTGTTTTTTTTCAGATAAAATGTCCTATTTTTCATATAAAATATCCTGCTTTTTCATATAAAATATCCTGCTTTTATCAGATAAAATGTCCTCCTTTTTAGAGTTAAATGTCCTGCTTTTTCAGATAAAATGTCCTGTTTTTTTCAGATAAAATATCCTGCTTTTTCAGATAAAATATCTTGCTTTTTCAGATAAAATATCCTGATTTTTCAGATAAAATGTCCTCCTTTTTAGAGTTAAATGTCCTGCTTTTTCAGATAAAATGTCCTGCTTTATTAGATAAAATGTCCTGCTTTTTCAGGTAAAATGTCCTGCTTTTGCAGATAAAATATCCTGCTTTTTCGGGTAATGTATCCTGCTTTATCAGATAAAATATCCTGCTTTTTCAGGTAAAATGTCCTGCTTTTTCAGATAAAATGTCCTGCTTTTTCAAATAAAATGTCCTGCTTTTTCAGATAAAATATCTTGCTTTTTCAGATAAAATATCCTGATTTTTCAGATAAAATGTCCTCCTTTTTAGAGTTAAATGTCCTGCTTTTTCAGATAAAATGTCCTGCTTTATTAGATAAAATGTCCTGCTTTTTCAGGTAAAATGTCCTGCTTTTTCAGATAAAATATCCTGCTTTTTCGGGTAATGTATCCTGCTTTATCAGATAAAATATCCTGCTTTTTCAGGTAAAATGTCCTGCTTTTTCAGATAAAATGTCCTGCTTTTTCAAATAAAATGTCCTGCTTTTTCAGATAAAATATCCTGCTTTTTCAGGTAAAATATCCTGCTTTTTCAGATAAAATATCCTGATTTTTCAAATAAAATGTCCTGCTTTTTCAGATAAAATATCCTGCTTTTTCGGGTAATATATCCTGCATTTTCAGATAAAATGTCCTGCTTTTTCAGGTAAAATATCCTGCTTTTTCAAATAAAATGTCCTGCTTTTTCAGATAAAATGTCCTGCTTTTTCAAATAAAATGTCCTGCTTTTTCAGATAAAATATCCTGCTTTTTCAGGTAAAATATCCTGCATTTTCAGATAAAATATCCTGCTTTTTCATATAGAATGTCCTCCTTTTTAGAGTTAAATGTCCTGCTTTTTTCAGATAAAATGTCCTCCTGTTTAGAGTTAAATGTCCTGCATTTTTCAGATAAAATGTCCTGATTTTCCTCTGACATAACCCTAGGCCTAGAGTATTTGATCGCATTGATTGAAACATTTTCTGAGAACATTTCCTTGCTATACTTTATTAACATTTACTTGTTGATTTTAGTGTGTGTAAGAAATGTTGTTGGATTTTATTAGATTTCTTTTTTTTTTTAATGGCATTTCAGTTTAATAGTAATCTTTTTGGTTAAGTCTTTCAGTGCTGAACACTTCAAGTTAAATCTGTATATCTATTAATTACGTTCAATACGCGTGTATTGTTTTGTCTTCTATGCCTTTGTTAGAGATAGGTCATACGCCTATTCATCATCACCATTATCATCAAGTGCCGTCTCCACAACGAAGGTTGGCTACCATGAAGCCCATTCTGCTGTCTCTTGCTTTTGATCGTGAAGGTTGTCATAAGCTGATTTGTCAATCTTTTGATGTTACTCATCCATGTTAGTCTTGGTCTGCCTCTGCCTCTTTTACCTTGTATTTTCCCCTCCAAGATTACTTTTAGTAGGCTGTTGTGTCTTTTAACATGGCCCAAACATCGCATATGTCTTGTTTGAATTGTGTTTAGTGGTTCTTTTTTTTCATTTTTAGTTGTTTTAAGACTTCATCGTTTGTTTTCTTTTCTTTCCATCCAATTCTACCTATTCTTCTATATATCCACATTTCAAAGGCTTCAATTTTCTGTTCTGTTTTCTTGTATAATGTCCTTGTTTCTGCACCATACAGGAATATTGCGAATATGAAACATTTTGTTATTCTTAGTTTTAGATTTTAGAATGCTGGTGTTATTTGTTTTGATGTTAGGATATTTTTCATGACATTAAAATTACTTTTTTGCCATTCCTATTCTTGTATGGCAAAAAAAAAAAAAAAAAAAAAATTCTATTCTTGTATCTCCTGTGTGTTACCGGGGCCTCATTATGAGGGAAGTAAAGAATAGTGACACTGTGACCTTCCAGGCATGTTGTAAGAGGCGACTAAGGAGTTTGATCGATGGCTTGACAAGCTGTCATTGTAAAAAGTATTGTTATGGAAACAGAACCATAGGTTTTGGAAGCAGTAATCTCTGCAATATGTGCCATTTTGGCACGCAAGGTTTCTGTTTTTTTAGATTGTGGTTCTGCCCTATGTGCCGTCTTCGGCTCGAAAGGACAATAGATAGATAGATACATTCTTGTATACGTCTATTAAGTAGAAATATTCATTTTTAGACCGTTAATGTGTTTGGATACAACAGATTAGAGCTTACTAAATTGTATTTATCCTTCCCTGCAGTTGAGTATAACTTTTGGTTTTATGTGAACAAATATTTTAAATTTCGTACATTCAATAGAATAAAATATCTTGATTTTTCATATAATATATCCTGCTTTTTCAAATAAAATATCCTGCTTTTTCAGATAAAATATCCTGATTTTTCAGATAAAATGTCCTCCTTTTTAGAGTTAAATGTCCTGCTTTTTCAGATAAAATGTCCTGCTTTATTAGATAAAATATCCTGCTTTTTCAGGTAAAATGTCCTGCTTTTTCAGATAAAATATCCTGCTTTTTCGGGTAATATATCCTGCTTTATCAGATAAAATATCCTGCTTTTTCAGGTAAAATGTCCTGCTTTTTCAGATAAAATGTCCTGCTTTTTCAAATAAAATGTCCTGCTTTTTCAGATAAAATATCCTGCTTTTTTAGATAAAATATCCTCCTTTTTAGAGTTAAATGTCCTGCATTTTCAGATAAAATGTCCTGCTTTTTCAGGTAAAATATCCTGCTTTTTCAAATAAAATATCCTGCTTTTTCAGATAAAATATCCTGCTTTTTCAGATAAAATACTCTGCTTTTTCAGATAAAACCTGTTTTATCAGATAAAATATCCTGCTTTTTCATATAAAATATCCTGCTTTTATCATATAAAATGTCCTCCTTTTTAGAGTTAAATGTCCTGCTTTTTCAGATAAAATGTCCTGTATTTTTCAGATAAAATGTCCTGTTTTTTCATATAAAATATCCTGCTTTTTCATATAAAATATCCTGCTTTTATCAGATAAAATGTCCTCCTTTTTAGAGTTAAATGTCCTGCTTTTTCAGATAAAATGTCCTGTTTTTTTCAGATAAAATATCCTGCTTTTTCAGATAAAATATCTTGCTTTTTCAGATAAAATATCCTGATTTTTCAGATAAAATGTCCTCCTTTTTAGAGTTAAATGTCCTGCTTTTTCATATAAAATATCCTGCTTTTTCATATAAAATATCCTGCTTTTATCATATAAAATGTCCTCCTTTTTAGAGTTAAATGTCCTGCTTTTTCAGATAAAATGTCCTGTTTTTTTCAGATAAAATGTCCTGTTTTTTCATATAAAATATCCTGCTTTTATCAGATAAAATGTCCTCCTTTTTAGAGTTAAATGTCCTGCTTTTTCAGATAAAATGTCCTGTTTTTTTCAGATAAAATATCCTGCTTTTTCAGATAAAATATCTTGCTTTTTCAGATAAAATATCCTGATTTTTCAGATAAAATGTCCTCCTTTTTAGAGTTAAATGTCCTGCTTTTTCAGATAAAATGTCCTGCTTTATTAGATAAAATGTCCTGCTTTTTCAGGTAAAATGTCCTGCTTTTTCAGATAAAATATCCTGCTTTTTCGGGTAATGTATCCTGCTTTATCAGATAAAATATCCTGCTTTTTCAGGTAAAATGTCCTGCTTTTTCAGATAAAATGTCCTGCTTTTTCAAATAAAATGTCCTGCTTTTTCAGATAAAATATCTTGCTTTTTCAGATAAAATATCCTGATTTTTCAAATAAAATGTCCTCCTTTTTAGAGTTAAATGTCCTGCTTTTTCAGATAAAATGTCCTGCTTTATTAGATAAAATATCCTGCTTTTTCAGGTAAAATGTCCTGCTTTTTCAGATAAAATATCCTGCTTTTTCGGGTAATGTATCCTGCTTTATCAGATAAAATATCCTGCTTTTTCAGGTAAAATGTCCTGCTTTTTCAGATAAAATGTCCTGCTTTTTCAAATAAAATGTCCTGCTTTTTCAGATAAAATATCCTGCTTTTTCAGGTAAAATATCCTGCTTTTTCAGATAAAATATCCTGATTTTTCAAATAAAATGTCCTGCTTTTTCAGATAAAATATCCTGCTTTTTCGGGTAATATATCCTGCATTTTCAGATAAAATGTCCTGCTTTTTCAGGTAAAATATCCTGCTTTTTCAAATAAAATGTCCTGCTTTTTCAGATAAAATGTCCTGCTTTTTCAAATAAAATGTCCTGCTTTTTCAGATAAAATATCCTGCTTTTTCAGGTAAAATATCCTGCATTTTCAGATAAAATATCCTGCTTTTTCATATAGAATGTCCTCCTTTTTAGAGTTAAATGTCCTGCTTTTTTCAGATAAAATGTCCTCCTGTTTAGAGTTAAATGTCCTGCATTTTTCAGATAAAATGTCCTGATTTTCCTCTGACATAACCCTAGGCCTAGAGTATTTGATCGCATTGATTGAAACATTTTCTGAGAACATTTCCTTGCTATACTTTAATAACATTTACTTGTTGATTTTAGTGTGTGTAAGAAATGTTGTTGGATTTTATTAGATTTCTTTTTTTTTTAATGGCATTTCAGTTTAATAGTAATCTTTTTGGTTAAGTCTTTCAGTGCTGAACACTTCAAGTTAAATCTGTATATCTATTAATTACGTTCAATACGCGTGTATTGTTTTGTCTTCTATGCCTTTGTTAGAGATAGGTCATACGCCTATTCATCATCACCATTATCATCAAGTGCCGTCTCCACAACGAAGGTTGGCTACCATGAAGCCCATTCTGCTGTCTCTTGCTTTTGATCGTGAAGGTTGTCATAAGCTGATTTGTCAATCTTTTGATGTTACTCATCCATGTTAGTCTTGGTCTGCCTCTGCCTCTTTTACCTTGTATTTTCCCCTCCAAGATTACTTTTAGTAGGCTGTTGTGTCTTTTAACATGGCCCAAACATCGCATATGTCTTGTTTGAATTGTGTTTAGTGGTTCTTTTTTTTCATTTTTAGTTGTTTTAAGACTTCATCGTTTGTTTTCTTTTCTTTCCATCCAATTCTACCTATTCTTCTATATATCCACATTTCAAAGGCTTCAATTTTCTGTTCTGTTTTCTTGTATAATGTCCTTGTTTCTGCACCATACAGGAATATTGCGAATATGAAACATTTTGTTATTCTTAGTTTTAGATTTTAGAATGCTGGTGTTATTTGTTTTGATGTTAGGATATTTTTCATGACATTAAAATTACTTTTTTGCCATTCCTATTCTTGTATGGCAAAAAAAAAAAAAAAAAAAAAAAAAATTCTATTCTTGTATCTCCTGTGTGTTACCGGGGCCTCATTATGAGGGAAGTAAAGAATAGTGACACTGTGACCTTCCAGGCATGTTGTAAGAGGCGACTAAGGAGTTTGATCGATGGCTTGACAAGCTGTCATTGTAAAAAGTATTGTTATGGAAACAGAACCATAGGTTTTGGAAGCAGTAATCTCTGCAATATGTGCCATTTTGGCACGCAAGGTTTCTGTTTTTTTAGATTGTGGTTCTGCCCTATGTGCCGTCTTCGGCTCGAAAGGACAATAGATAGATAGATACATTCTTGTATACGTCTATTAAGTAGAAATATTCATTTTTAGACCGTTAATGTGTTTGGATACAACAGATTAGAGCTTACTAAATTGTATTTATCCTTCCCTGCAGTTGAGTATAACTTTTGGTTTTATGTGAACAAATATTTTAAATTTCGTACATTCAATAGAAAAATAAGAAAGATAACGCCCATCGAAATTAAATGTGTCAGAAGAATGACAGGAAACAGCTTAAGGGACAGAGCAAGAAACACCGATCTGAGGAAGAAACTCAAAATTGAACCAGCCACCGAATACATAAAGAAACAACAGATAAATTGGTTTGGCCACATAACAAAACAAAAAGAACTAACATTGACTCAAAGAGCCATAAACAAACGCTACGAAAACGCCAGAGTAAGAGATAGACCGAGAAAGAGATTCGTAAAGGGAATACTAGAGTCACAAGGAGGGATAACACCAGAAGAGGCCAACAGAAGAGCAAAGAATCGCAGATAGTATCTCCCCTCGACGCCAACGGCATAGTAGGAAGGATAGAAGAAGAAAAAGTACATTCAAAGTAAATTGGTCAAAATAATATTGTAATACAATTATAACTGGCTGCTATATTTTTGGAATACTTGGTTACAACTGGCAAAATAAAAGGAAAAAGAGATCGCGGACGACAAAGAGAGAAAATATTGGATAGCTTGGTGTCATGGCATGGAAAACAGTCAACAACAGAACTGATACGATGCACTGTAGATAGAAGATTGTGGAGGGACATGATCACCTACGCCAACCGGTAAGGCACATGATGATGATGATGCTATATTTTTTATGTGCTCAGGACTGATAACAGCAGTAACAATTAGCGAGTGTGGAGAGTGTAGGTTGACTGATGTTCAATTTGATCGATATGGCTTCAATTTTCTGTAAAATTGCTCCCCTGGTTCACGAAGTCTTAAATTTGAAATACCAAAGTTAAAATGAATAATAATAATAATAACAATATATATATATATATATATATATATAACATATGCTATGTATATACATATATATGAATGTTATGTAGAGCCAGTCTTAATATATGATGTTAATTATGGACAGTAGGACAACAGACAAGAAAATCACTGGAGTCTGTAGAAATGTTGTTTTATAGAAGAATATTGAGAATACCATGGACAGCTAAGAAAAGTATTGAAAATGTTCTGAAAGAGATCAGAGCAAAAAGACAGCAAATTTCCAATATTAGGAAGAAACAATCATCATTTTTTGGCTATATAATGAAAGGAGAACAACTGGAATATATTGTGACAACTGGGAAAATTGAGGGACGAGGAGATAGAGGGAAGCAAAGAGAAAAAATAAAACACAGCTTAAGAGAATGGCATGGCAGAAGGTCAACAACAGAAATGATAAATAACAGTCGAGATCGAAAGTTGTTGAGAGACATGATCACCTACGCCAGCAGGCCCGGTACTTGATGATGATATATATGCCTATGCTATTAAGGAGATATCATCTTTAAATATATAAGAAAATATAGGCTTGTGTGTATATAGGTAATATATATATATATATATATATATATATATATATATATATATATATATATATATATATATTGCACGGTCACTATTCGTTGTTATTGCCCAGTGACAACTCGTAAATCACGTTAAATGCGTGTTGACGTGTTGTGTTGTATGAAGTAAGCTGGAATATTTTACATTTTTAAAATATAATAATAATTAACAATACATCCTAATAAAATTAGGAGAAATACCTATACTAGACGTACAATCTGACATATATCTGGGTAGTAATATAGATAAAGAGGGAGGAACAGAATATGATACCAAAATAAGGATATCAAAAGCAAGAGGAGCTTTTGTTGCACTGGGAAACATATGGAAGTCCAAAGAAATTAGGTTAAATACAAAAATAAAAATTTTCAACTCCAATGTTAAGTCAGTACTATTATATGGCTGTAAAACATGGAGAACAACAAAATTGACAATCATGAAGATACAGACTTTCATTAATGGATGCTTACGCAGAATAAAAAGATGGAAATGGCTGGACAAAATCACTAACATAGAATTATGGAAATGTACCGGTCAAATACCAGTGGATAAAGAGATACAGCGAAGACGATGGCGCTGGATAGGACACACACTGCGGAAGCCAACTGAGGGTATTACACAACAGCCCCTTTTATGGAATCCCCAGGGGGAAACGACAAAGAGGAACACCAAGAAATTCTTGGAGAAGACAGATAGAAGCAGAGATGAAGATGATGGGGAAGACATGGAATGATCTTAAAAGAATGGCAAAAAAACAGAACGACTTGGAAAGTGTTTGTTGAAGACCTATGATCCACAGAGAGCTGAAAGGTAGAAGAAAGAAGACATCCGCAGGCGTTTTTGAGAACCTGACTGTCTTCCCTTTCCATTCTTACTCGCTCAGCTAATTAGATAATTAATCTGTTTCCAAAGTAACGGCAGGTAGGTGGGACAGGAACACTATAAGCTGTAACGGTTGATCATAACTCATGCAGTCAGCTATGAGTCGCTGACCATGTGTTGTTGATCTCGTCTTTCCTCCCCGATTTATGCATTGTTTTTGTCGGGTTTTATTTAGTTTATTAATTTGGTTATTTGGTTATGGTTATGGAAGGCCCCAGTATCACTGCAAACGAATTAAAATCCACAATTGCTCAACCCCCCCCCCCCCCGTGCTAGCGTAATCATCCGAATCTCATCTTCCAAACAAAGAAAGGTAACTGTAGTCCCCACCGTGGCAGTCTCAGCACACGCCAAAATACATAAGGCGAAACCGCGCAGAAAATGACCACAGCCAACTGTTCCCTGTCATACGATATCATCATTCATTGTAAATAATTGGAACATCGAAACATGATCAAAACGGATGAGACACACAGCTCACGGTGTGCACAGAGCACTTAACTCAGTAGCTACTGCAACAAGCAGGACTTGGAATATGAGGAAACTGCAACAAGGAACACTTTTTATACATAGCCTTCAATTGTTCCCGCCGCCTATCCACCATATACCGGGAGTTCACGTCCTCTTGAAAATGATGATCGTCATATTTTTAAAAAATGTAGAGCGCTTGATGATGTTAGGCCATCGTTGTTGACTCCAATTCCGAACATATAGATATACAGTTAGTCGTCAGATTATCCCCGTCGCACATCAAACAGACAGTAAGATTAGCGTACGGCCGGTCTAGGGATGTACGATGAGCCATTGATTGAGTTTATTAATGACAATCAGCAGTATAACAGGGCCTGAAATAGGCAATGATATCAGCTAATAGCTACCAGTAGACCTAACTCATAGCTGACCAGAGCCAAAGGTGAACCAAAGCTGATCAATATGATGTTACCTCTCAACTTGGTGATCTAGGAAAGAGACTACCCAATAGAGTTAGTATGTATTTAAGTGAATTGGAAGCAAAACCTGATCTAAATAAATATACTCTGATGAAGTCGAATATGTTTGGCCTAAAAGCATACATAAAAAGCAAATAAATGAATATTCAAATTTATAATCGTGAAGGGTTTACAGTAAAGTAAAATAAAAACGTAAAGTACCCCCGTAACGCCAAGTGGCGTATAGGGAATATGGTGTTAGTGACCATAAATTTGGTTTACAGTAAATCTGATGTTAATTAAAGGAAACAAATTACATATAAATTATGTTATAAATTTTACTAAAAATAATGACAGATTGAAGCAGTATGTATGTTGTGTGGTCCTGTCATTTTCCCACCAACGGCATACAACTGACATGTACATTTATTTCCTTACTCGAAAGGTGTATTTTTGCAGCTTTAAGCCGTTAACTAAGACACAACGCAACAAACATCTTTTCTATATGTTATGTTAGGATCATCATCATTCCACACCGAACTAACCCATAGGCGTCTCAAATTTCCCCTCGAAATATGGAAAATCTTCAAGGAGAATCCTGATCCACCTGCACGAACTCCGTACCACAGTCTTCACAGGCTTCATCTTTGTGGGTATATTTTTGCTGACAATGTTTCCCAGGCAGCGGTCATATTTCTGGTCTTCTATTTTCTATTTTTAACCACCAATGGTTTTTTAACACGCGTGAGTGTTAACGAGACCTCTTGCATTTTTTGTTTGTTTGTTTTTTTTCTGTTATCGAGGAGGACTAGATATCGAATCTATCACACTGGGGCCAGGGAAGGGTAAAACCATGAAGATTCTATGGTATCGGTTTTTCTCCATTTTTGATAAATATTCCCACTGGTGGAACTGAAACATGCACCTTCCTGTCCAAAGGCCGACGTCTTACTTCTAGACCACCTACCCCGTAAAGGACATTAGAACATTAAACAAATAACTCTATAAAACTTGATTTATTTGACTAATGTATTAACTCTTTCCGTACCTTTCGATGCAACATGCCCCATGCCGATTTCTGACATGTACGTTTAGCCGCATAGTGCGTCACTCTCAATTTGATTAGTGTAAACTGTCATCAAACCATATTCCTTTTACATGTCCTGTATCATTTTGGTATTGGTGAAATATAATTCCTTGTTTAATTATCTAACAATTCATACATAATATGATATATTTTAGATAAACATAAACATGTAAATTAATATTAAAAAACATGAAAAATGTTGCCTCTGAAATCTCTACCGTTAAATCGATAAAAACCTTCTGTGAGAGTTAAGAAAGCTTGACGATCATTTAATCGCTTTAGTCCTGGTCTTTGGGCGGACTTGTGTACCTTTCTTCGATTACTGATAACACCAGAAGGGGCTCAAAAATGTATTTTTCCCTCCGTCTTACTAAGGCAAATGATTGACATGTATCGTCACACTGAGCCAGTTCTGGTTCTATCTTCCTTGTCAAACCTGACATAACAATATTATATATTGTTCTTTGTATTATTATATTGTAAGTTCTTCCTTGTACTATATATGTCTTCACATTCATCAGGTCACATGTCCTTTGCATCAGCACAACCGGTCTTAAAGAATCTGTATCTCAAGCCATATCTCCACCTTCTACTGTTGTCATGTCTAATGTCTCTTTGGTGTCTTGAAATAACCTCCTTCTTGGTCTGCCCTTAATGCGTCGCTCAGGAACCATACCCTCCATTATTGTTCATTTCAGCCTGCTGTGTCTTTTGGTGTAGCCATTTTTTTTTATTTTCTCTGTAAAATGACGTTTATAAGCCAGTTCTTTAAAAAATGTCAATCTTCTTTATTGCTCATGTTTCAATGTCCAGGGTATCTTAAGGATTCTTCTGTAGCATTTTGGTTCGAGTGAGTAGATTTCCTAACTTGCTGTTTGCCAGATTGCCCATGATGCACAGCCATATGTTGCTATCGGACATATATATATATATATATATATATATATATATATATATATATATATATATATATAAATATATATATAAGAGCCACAACGTGCATTATTTATTGTTACCGATATTTCATACAATTTATTGCTGCTCGTAATCTCTTCTTGTTTTTGCGGTGTCAATTTCACAATTTGAACCTTCAAAGCAGTAATTTATTTTATAGTTAAATTATTATATTAATTTTTTGGTAAATGAAAATATTGCCTAATAATAATAATCATAATAATACTAATTCAAAGCAATAATAATAATTTAAATGAAGTAATTAAATAATAGCATAAGTTGTAATTGAAGCAATAATCATGTACTTAGTGCATTCAGGAAGTAACACATCACATCGGTTTATCTGGAATACCGCTAATTCAAAAAGTATGACATTTTTACACAGTTGATATGGATATGGGAGCCGCTATAGCTCAGTGGTTAGTGAACTGGACTACAAAGGACAAGAGGTAGGGTTCGATTTCAAACGACGGCCTCCTGTTCACCCAGCCTTTAATGGGTACCGGATTTTTTTCTGGGAAAGTAAAGCGGCACGGGCGTAATACCGACCACATTACCCCAAAAAATCGTGTGCCGAAGGTCTGTAAAATTTATGGTCACTAACACCATATTCCCTATACGCCACTTGGCGTGACGAGGGTACTTTACTTATATATATATATATATATATATATTATATATATATATATATATATATATATATATATATATGGATATGTCTTGTAAACATCAGCATCATTCAACATAATATCCATCCACTAATACAGCTTTACGCCAGCGCGCAACAAGACTAACATAGGCGAGTATCATTAAAAAAAATGAACAAGTCAGCTTACATAACATAATATATTAAATTATATATGATGACAACCCGCACCATCAAATCAATATATAGAACGGAATAGCGCTCCATGGTAGCCAACCTTCGATGCGGAGACGGACCTCAATGGTGATGAAGTTGACCGATGACGCAAGAAATGAGCTAAAAAACGGCGTGTTGGTCACAAACAAATGTAAATGACTTCTTCGTTTTCATCACCACGTAACCTTGAGGTAGTTGAGACACCACTGATAGATTTCGTCAGTCTTCCACATTTCTCTCAATTGCCTTCTTTGGACACAGCAAGGTCGAGGTCTGTTCAATATTTATTGGATGTTATCTCTCCATCTCGAGGTCTGTTCAATATTTATTGGATGTTATCTCTTTCTCTGCTTACCTCTTCTTCTCCGTCATTTCAGAGTTCCTTGGTGAATGATCATTGCCAGGCCAGATATTAAAAATACATCGCCCGACTGTTTTATTTTGCGTTTGTTCACAATCTTCATATGATCATCATATACTCTGATTTCCTGGATTGGATATTAATGAAAATTGCAATAATAATAATATATATGGTATGATTAATACTTGTTACAATATTAACAACAGCGAAAACGTTGGTGATAGCTAATGCAATATTACGTTTCGTAAAAATTGTGCAGATGTGGCTGATTTTTTTAAAAACCGTTTTAGAATTCCTAAAACTATTCGAAAATTTGACAGTAAATTGAAGACTGGACAGATTTGTTTGATATAATTTTAAAAGAGCTCAACAAAAGCGTTTGAACCAGTGTGTTGAAGATGTCGTCATTTCATTGGTTGTTCCCAATGTGTGTGCTTCTGATGTACACTGGAAGCTCTCTAGGACAAACAACAGGTAAGTAGGTAAAACAATGCACATACCTGTTATTTATTTCTTTAATTGTTGTACTTGTTTTTTTTCTTCTGATTACTGTTTGTACAAATCGATCTAACTGCTATTAAACCATAACAATAAAGTTAATAAAAAAAAGGCGCAAAGTGTTGAGATTATTGGTTCCTGTTCCTTACTGGTTACACCAACTCTTCCCAGCTTGTTGCAGGAGCTACTGAGTCAAGTGCTCTGTGCACACCGTGAGCTGTGCGCTTCATCCTTTTTGGTCGTGTTTCGATATTCCGATTGCTTATGATGAATGAAGATAACGTATGATAAAGAACAGATGGCTGTGTTCACTTTCTGTGCGGTTTCGCATTATGTCTTTTGACGAGTGCTGAGACTGCTATGACGGGGACTACAGCTACCTTTCTTTGTTTGGGAGATGAGTTAGTAATTCGGATGATTCCACTAGCACGGGCGGTTGAGCAATTATGAATTTTAATTCGTTTGCAGTGATACCGGGGCCTTCCATAACCATAACACAATCATCTCTTCATTTCTCCAAACCCTCTCCACCAACCTATTTCGTTCTTCCCTTCTAATGTCTGTTACTTGCGTTCATAAACTTTTAACCTCTGTCGAAACCCCTTTCTTTCAGGGACTGAACCTGGCATCTTTACCTATTCTGTTCCCAATCCATACTCATTGTTTCTCTACATAATGGCAAATATTTTCCTATTTCACAGATTCTCGCATATTTATCACCTAAGAGTTTGACGCTTTGGTTAGATTATTACTAACAACATTTGCCCGGGCAGATGCCGTCTGCATTAATCTTTTTCGACTTTTAATTGCTTAGTGTTCTTAAGGCTCTGTATGATTTTTTTTTCATACATCGAATCTCACTACCCAGAGACCAGAGAGAAATGGTAAAACCACGAAGAAACCATGAAACCATGGATTCAAAAAGACATTCATGAATTCATGAAATTCGAAGACAGTATCATGTTGTTCAGAGGCTGAAGTCGTTTTCTCTAGACCATCTAGACCACCATTTGTTGTAATTCCTTATACATTATCGTTGACTCTATGTACTCTATGTTTTGCTGTGTCAGGTTTACTTATGACAGCGTCAGCAGATCGCAGCTGGAAATATGTCCATAGGTCCCTACGTTTACAAACCACTTCAATAATTCGCTGTGGTTTAGTAATTTTTTAAAATTTAAAAGCCAGGCTTCCAAATCACTTAACCACGACGAATTAAAGACGTGATTCGTAAACGCAAGGACATAGTAATTAGTATCTGCAATGTCACATCGATTTATTTATTGAGTGAACACCCTTTTATTATTATTATTGATGCTGATGTTGTTGATTGACTCAAAATACATTTTCATAATAAGGGAAAATCATAATTATCAATTTCTTCATTCCCTCAAATTTGTAACTTCAAATTTCAGCTATTTTAAGAAGTAAATAGTTGACTTTCGTTACATTGTGAAATTATTGTTCGGAAGTAGTCAATCTGCTTTCTACCGACTGTAAAGACAAAGACCATAATTCTAAATGGAAGAAGTTAAAGATCTGCAATGACCAAAGATGTTAATTAAAGCCAATTTGTGTTCTTAAAGAATGGAAAAAGAACTCCTGTTACGTGTTCTTTAGTGTTTTAATTTAATGCGTTTTCTTTGTCTTCCGTTAATAAGACAATTTTTTTATGTGACTACTTGACTTTAGTTAATTAAAAGTAGCAACGCTGGCAGCAACAGCAACAACAATGATAATAACAATCATACCGAAAATTATAGTAACAATAATAGTAATAATAACTACCAAACTATAACAATAATAACAACAATAATATAATAATAACAACGATGATAGTGATAAATAATAGCAGTTATAATAAGAACATTATCAGCACTAACAATATAATAATAATAATAATAATAATACCAACAATAATAACAAAACTAGTAATGCTATAATAATAGTAATAATAATAACAACAATAATAATAACAATGGTTATGGTTAAGGTTATAGTTAGTCGAAGGCCTTGGTATCACTGCGAACGAATTAAAATTTATAATTGTTCAACCGCCATGCCAGTGAAATCATCCGAATTAAAATTCATCTTATTGAAGGAACCAAACAAAGAAAGGCAGCTGCAGTCCCCATCATAGCAAGTACAGCACACGCCAAAAAACATAAGGCCAAGCGGTACCGAAAGTGAACGCTGCTGAACTGTCCTTCACCATTCGATATCATCATACATCGTAAGCAATCGGAATATTGAAACAAGACGCGGATGAAAAACACAGCTCACGGTGTACACAGAGCACTAAACTCAGTAGCTCTTGCCACAATGAAAACTTTTCAAACAGAGCCTGAATGGTTAATAATAATGGAATGGTTCCTAATAATAACAATAATAGCACAAGATGGCTAGGATAATGATCATATGCTACGGTGCCGACACATCCTTGGCCCTTCGAACCTTGAAGCTTATATAGCCGTTGCAATGACTTTCCTGCCTTCACAAGCTTGTCTCTAGAAGATTGTGTGACAAAATCGTTAAATCGTGAACTCCAAAACATCAAAACGCGAGTTCAAATCACGACAGGGTCATTTTTTTTTAAATTGGGGGAAAAAAAGGGGGGGGGGGTGAAATTAAATCTCAGACCCGACCACTTCGTATCGACTGCCCTTTACAAGCGGCCAGTATTCTCCGGTCCTAAAAATCCCTCGGGGCAGACTCTAGAAATGGAATAATGCTGTAAAGATATATATTTTTTGCTCTCCAGAGATGTTAGAATTAGTCCATCCGTAAAGGTACAGCAGTTCTGGATTGTCTGTATCAGAGACCTCACCAATAGAAGGATTACGATAATTTTCACATCATCATCCGTAATTTAAAAGCAGAATGATTCTAGGTATCCCTTCTAGACTGTAAAGTGAGGCCCGGTTACCTCTGATGGCAGATTCTGCCAGGACGACGGCAGGTAGCCGAGCCTGTGTTCCCATTTGAGTTTCTTTTTCTTTGAAGCGCTGTGTTGTGGTTTTTTTTTTTACGCCTTTCGGCCAAACACACCCGACTTCAGCACGATATTTTTGTGTAACAGGTTGCCTTCCCTCCTCCGTCCTTATTCGAGTATTCAGACTTGAGACAAATAATAATAAATAAATATTATTATATAAGGAAACTTCTGAGGCGATAATAGGGAATCATAGAAGGAAGAGGTATTTGTTAGCACTCAGAAAAAATGACAAATAAACAACAACAGAAAAAAACAAAGAACAATATTCAGACTTGACTAGGCAGAATTGACTCTGTTACTAAAGGCACCACGAAAATGTGGAGTAGGGTCTGAGTGGTTCTGGTTCACCAATCCTGGTGCATGCCATCAGCTATGAGTCGTTGACAGCTTTCAGCTCTGTTGCTGTCGGATACCTTGCATCCCCAGTTGAGCTTAATAACAAATAAATAAATAAATAAAATACTGGTGGAAGAGTCTCAGTTGCTTCTCCTTCTTCTTCTTTCCTTCCTCATTTGCCTTACAGCGTCGAGGACAGATAAAATGTGCAGTCTTTTGCTCTTCTGTTCGCCTCTGCTTTTGTTATGTTTCCTAGTGAAAACATTACATTCCATCAATATATTTTTTTCGTGGTCGACCCTTGGGTCTGGTGTTCTCACAATATTTATTGAAGGCTCGTTGCGTTGTGTTTTGATCTTTGTCTTGTCACGTGGCCAAACCATTTTGTGTGTTGTTTCTTTACATATTCTACGGCGAGAGTTATTCCTAGCTTTTGTCTCAATTCTTCATCTCCGATCTTATCATCTCTCAAGCTGTTTCCTGTCATTCGTCTAACATATTTCCTCTCAGCAGAGGTCTTTTATTGTTTTTGTGTCTATTGACCGGCCCAAGTTGCATCGTGTGAATACGCAGTCCGTGTTTAACATATTTTTGTAATGTTGCTGCAAAGATGATTGACTACATTCAGCCTAACGTCCGCAATTATTTCAAAATTTCAAGTAGCTCAAATCGGGTACGATATTTTTCATTTAGATGTTGAAAGATTGATAATTTAGCAATTTAGAAGCCTTGCTTTAAATGACAAAAAAACATTTACCATTTACTACTTTAGAAACCTGGCATTAAAAATAAAATTACTATTTACCATTAACTATTTTATAAGCCTGGCTTTAAATAAAACAAAAACATTTACCATTTACTATTTTAGAAGCCTGGCATTAAAAATAAAATTACTATTTATCTTTACTATTTTATAAGCCTGGCTTTAAATAAAAAAAAAAAAAAAACTATTTTCCATTCACTATTTTAGAAAGGAAAGAATTACTATTTATCATTTATTATTTTAGAAACCTGGCATTAAATTTTTTTTTAATTACTATCTATCATTCACTGTTTTAGAAACATGGTTTTATTTTTTTAAAATATCTATTTACCATTCACTATTTTAGAAGCCTGGCATTAAATTTAAAAAAATACGATTTACCATTCACTGTTTTAGAAGCCTGGCTTTAATAAAAGAAAATTACTATTTACCATTGACTGTTTTAGAAGCCTGGAATTAAATTTTTAAAAATACGATTTACCATTCACTGTTTTAGAAGCCTGGCTTTAATAAAAGAAAATTACTATTTACCATTCACTATTTTAGAAGCCTGGCTTTAATAAAAAAAATTACTATTTACCATTCACTATTTTAGAAGCCTGGAATTAAATTTTAAAAAATACTATTTACCATTCACTGTTTTAGAAGCCTGGCTTTAATTTTTTTTTAAAATTACTATTTATTATTCAGTGTTTTAGAAGTCTGATACTAAATTTAAAAAAAAATACTATTTACCATTCACTGTTTTAGAGGCCTGGCTTTAATAAAATCATTTACTATTTACCATTCACTATTTTAAAAGCCTGGAATTAAATTTAAAAAAAAAAAATATTTACCATTCACTGTTTTAGAAGTCTGGCTTTAATTTTTTTTTTTTAATTACTATTTATCATTCAGTGTTTTAGAAGCCTGGCATTAAATTTAAAAAAAATACTATTTACCATTCACTGTTTTAGAAGCCTGACATTAAATTTTAAAAAATACTATTTACCATTCACTGTTTTAGAAGCCTGACATTAAATTTTAAAAAAATTACTATTTACCATTCACTGTTTTAGAAGCCTGACATTAAATTTAAAAAAAATACTATTTACCATTCACTGTTTTAGAAGCCTGGCATTCGCTATTATTGATACTGTTATTTTTGGTATTGTTGTTATTGCTGTTGTTGCCAGCGTTGCCTTTAATTAACTAAAATCAAGTAGTCACATAAAAAAAAATTGCTCTTATTAACGGAAGACAAAGAAATCGCGTTAAATTAAAACAGTAAAGAAAACGTAACAGGAGTTCTTTTTCCATTCTTTAAGATCACACAAGTAGCTTTTAATTAATATCTTTGACCATTACGGATCCTAAACGTTTAGAATTATGGTCTTTGTCTTTACAGTCGGTCGAAAGCAGATTGACTGCTCCGAACATTAATTTCACAATGTGCCGAAAATCAACCATTTACAACTCAAATTTGAAGTTAAAATTTTAGGGGATTGAAGAAATGGATAATTAAAATTTTTCCATATTATGAAAACGTATTTTGAGTCAATCATCAACATTAACAGCAGCTATAATTCGTCTTCTTCCTCTTCTTCTTGCTTTCAGCTCCCTGTGGAGCATAGGTCTTCAACAAACACTTTCCAAGCCGTTCTGTTTCTGGGCCATTCTTTTAAGATCATTCCATGTCTTCCCCATTATCTTCATCTCCACTTCCATCTGTCTTCTCCAAGAATATATTGGTCTTCCTCTTTGTCTTTTTCCCTGGGGATTCCTAAAAAGAGCCTCTTGTGTAAAACTCTCATTTTGCTTCCGCAGTGTGTGTCTTTTCTTTGACTTGTCCATGTTTGTGAAGTTTTTTTTTGGCTTATTTTTTTTTACAGTACGGAATAGCCAGTCCCATGCCCTACCCTCTTAGTCGCCTCGTACGTACATGCATGGTAGGGAACAGCGCCACTATCCTTTACTCCCCTTTCGGGCCCCGGCAGCGTACGGCTGCTATAATAATAGGAATAATAAATAGGCATTCTATCTCTATAAATAAATGGATGTGCCATTGTCATCATCAAGTACCGGGCCTACTGGCGTAGGTAATCATGTCTCTCCACAACTTTCGATTTCGGCAGCTATTTATCATTTCTGTTGTTGACCTTCTGCCAAGCCATTCTCTTAAGCTGTCTGTTATTTTCTCTCTTTGCTTCCCTCTACCTCGTCCTTCAATTTTTCCAGTTGTTACACAATATATTCCAGTTGTTCTCTTCTCATTACATGGCCAAAAAATGATGATTGTTTCTTCCTAATATTGGAAATTAGCTCTCTTTTTGCTTTGACCTCTCTCAGAACATCTTCATTTCTCTTCTTAGTTGTCCATGGTATTCTCAACATTTTTCTGTAAAACCACATTTCTACAGACTCCAGTGATTTTCTTGTCTGTTGTCCTATTGTCCATGATTCACATCCATATGTTAAGACTGGCTCTTCGTAACATTTAAGAACTCTTTTTCTTGTTTCTATTGTCAAAAATAGATTGCATAGTATCTTCCTCATTTTTTGGAAAGATGCTTTTGCCTGAGCCATTCTGCATCTCACCTCTTTTGTACATCTTCTGTCTGAGGTTAACAAAGTTCCCAAATATTTAAATTCATTTACCTGTTTTAATGTTGTTCCACTTGTCTTTATTTTGCACTGAGGTGATGTCTTTTTCTTTGTTGTTACCACTACCTTTGTCTTTTTGCTATTAAGGCTGAGTCCTTTATTTTTGCTTTCTTTCACTATAATGTCCAACATTTCATGTAACTCATTTTCACTCTTAGCTATTAAGACTGTATCATCAGCATACCATAGATTATATTATGACCTCCAATTGTTATTCTAGGCATGCCCCTTATGGATCTTAAAATAATCTCACTATAAATATTAATCAACTCTGATGACAGCACACAACCTTGTCTAACACCTTGTTTTATTTGTTGAAATATTCGCAATTGGTTTCCAGTTCTTATGGCCGCTTTTTGTTGCTAGCACATGTTCTTTATTATTCTTATATCTTTGCTGTCTACGTTTATGCTTTCTAAAATGTTGATTATTTCTTGGTGCTTTACTTTGTCAAATGCCTTGGTATAATCTATGAAACATAGGTATAGATCTGTTTTCACCTCTGTGGCTCTTTCTACTAAAAATCTTATGATATAAATGGCATTGCTTGTTCCTTTATCTCTAACAAAACCACACTGTTCATCGCTAATTTCTGGACTGATTTTGTTTCGCACTCTTCGCATGATGATTCTTAGTAATATCTTAGTCATATGACTCATAAGGCTTATTGTGCGTTTATCATCACATTCAATCGCACCAGTTTCTTTGGTAGGGCTATGAATATTGATTTGAGCATGTCGTCTGGTATATATCCGCTGTTGTAGATATCATTCAATATTTGTGTTATTATTTCTATTCCAAAATCACACATGGCTTCAATCTCTTCTTTAGTTATATTATCTGGTCCAGGAGCTTTGCCTGCTTTCATATTGCGCAAGGCATCTTCCACTTCTTCTCTGAGTATTTCTAGTCCTTCTCCATTATCCTTAATATTTACTTCCGTTCTTTCATCATTATAAAGATCTTTAATGTATTCTGTCCATCGTTCCCGTATGTTTTCTTGTTCAATCAACAGTTCTCCTTCCTTTGATCTTAGACATCCATTTTTTTATTGCGTTTTTGCCATTGTAGGTTACTCAAAACTGAACACAGCCTATATTGTGACTAAATAATCATATTCTAGATTTCATCATCTTCAATATGGGCCATACCGGTTGGCGTAGGCGAACATGTCCTTCCACAAACTTCTGTTCACCATGCACCGTATCAGTTCTGTTGTTGGCTGTTTTTCATACCACGACACCAAGCTAAGAAGTATTTTCTCTGTTTGTCGTCCGCGATCTACCTTTCCTTATATTTTGACATTTGTAACAGAGTATTCTAACGTTCCTTTTCTCATGATGTGACCGAAAATTTTTGATTTTTTTTGGTTTGATGTTTTTTTTTAGGAGCTCCCTTTTTGTGTTGGCCTCTTTGAGAATTTCTTCATTGGTCTTTCTAGCGGTCCAGGGAACTTTCAATATTCTTCTGTGAAATACCATCTCTAATCCCATCCCAATAATCGTCTTTTCCTTTGTTTGTTTACTGTTTTAAGTCGTTTTTGGATTTTCCATGCTATTTTTGGCCTCAGCTATTCTCCTTTTTTTTCTGTGGTGCATCATCCATCTGATTTTATTATTGTGCTCAAGTATTTGCCACGTTGCACTTGTTTCATATTTGTCTTGTTTATTTTTATGTTGCATGATGGTGATGATTGTTTCTTTGATATGACCATTACTTTTGTTTCCTCACTATTCAGATTGAGATCTTTCTTGTTGCTTTTCAGTATTTACATTTAAGTTAATTAAATCAAACGTAGTCTCATAGCAAGTATGTCAGAACGCAGTGAACTTAGAGAAATAAGTCTTGCAGAATATTCTATCTATCTAATGTCCTTTCGAGACGAAGACGGCACATAGGGCAGAACTACAATCTCAAAAACAGAAACCCTGCGTGCCAAAGTGGCACATATTGCAGAGATCACTGCTCTAAAATCTATGGCGCTGTTTCCATAACAATACTTTTTACAATGACAGCTTGTCAAGCCATTGATCAATCTCCTTAGTCGCCTTTTACGACATGCCTGTAAGGTCACAGTGTCACTATTCTTTACTTCCCTCATAATGAGGCCCCGGTTACACACAAGAATTGCAGATGATTACTGTTGGTGTATCATTGTCAACGAACACCTACCCCGCATTCTCTGTTGGGGTATGACTGAGGATGACTGAATATAGTAAGGCGATACCGGAATTGCTTACAACAGTAAGGACTTCCATGTAGTGACTGATGTTCAGTCAGGAAAGGTAGGTGTTGACTGGCCTATAAACGTCAAGCAATAATTTAAAAAAAAGTGTTCTGTATACTTCGCTTTGCTGCTTAATGGTGATCTTCTTTGTTTCTTCTGGGAATCTATACCCAGTGTAGTCACGACGTAGCTTTAGAGTTAGTTAGGGCTTCCATTTCAACTCAACAGAAAACAAATGTTGACTCAAAGGAATCGAACTTGGTGTGCACTTGACCTGCAAATTAACGCTTATTCCACATGGTCACCCGCTCCTCTTAATAATATAATAATGATAATAAGAATAATGATGATGATAATAATAATAATGATAATAAGAATAATGATGATAATAATAATAACAACAATAATGATAATAATAATGATAATAATGATAATGATGATGATAACAATAATGATAATAAAGATAATAATAATTATGATAACAGTAATAATAATAATAATAAAATAATACTAATAATAATGATAATAATAATGATAATGACAATAATAATAATGATGATGATAATAATGATAATAATAATGATAATAATGATAATAATAATGATAATAATAATGATGATAATAATGATAAAAATGA